>ML777846.1:135123-176642 GCA_009831015.1 Picea engelmannii | reverse complement strand
TCTAAGGAAGAAAACGTCCCAAAGACCAAAAATAAGGATGAAGTATTATTGAGTGCCACATGTTCAGGGGGAGCAGCCCCAAAGAAGAAGGTTACCTTCTTCCATTAAACTTAGGGGGAGAATCCATACCCTTTGCCATTGATTTCAAAAATCTTTATAAAAATCTTTTGGGATAAAACTTAAAAAGGGGAAATAATTGTTTTACTTTATTATGCTAATTAAAAATTTATTCATTAAAAATAAAAAGGGGAAAAGGGTAAGTTTCTACACATGCCTTTTTGAGTTTAATTAAAAAGGGGAAAAAGGGAAATCTAAAATAATTAGGAAACTAGGAAAAAAAGGGAAACATAAAAAGAAAGGGGAAACACTAGGAAAAACGCAGATTGTCCAACTTAGTAAGGTATCTACCAGTTAAGAACTTTCTAATTTAAACTCCACTAGTAAATTAATAAGGGGGAAAGTCATTAAAAATTGTACGGGGATATGGGGACACCTAGGAGCGATTCTAGGAGTGCCTTTAGGTGAGTGAGGGAAATAGGGGTAATTAATTAATTAATGAAATTAATTTATGGAGGATTGAAGGGGATGGGTAACACATGTACGGGAAGGATTTTTATGAATTAAATTATTAAACATTAAATAAAATGGGATTTTGGGAAAGTAAGGGACATTGAAACTCTATATAATGGAGGGAGAAGAATGATGATGGATCTCTTCTGTTTGTGTAACGTTATGTTGTAGAAATTTATACTTGACTGACTTAGCTTGTGGGAGTTGGGATACCCAGCTCGGTGAGGAGTGGTAGCTCGACCTTGCGAGGCGAGTTGGGAGCTAGTTGATTCTCTGTTTAGTGTGCGTGGCCCCTTTGCGGCTCGAGGGAATAAGGGGGAAGAAGAGTAAACCTAGCGTTGGTTGGGAGGTACCGGTGAAGTCTCATTGGTCGGCAAGCGATAGTGAACGAAGCGCGTGGGACATCAACTCAGAGCGGGCGTTTGGGCAACGGTATGCTTACTTTATTGCTGCATGGTAGATTGTCAGTATGATTTATTCTCTTAGTTATGCATGTTTATTTGGGTACGAAAAATGATTTTTTTAGCATTCTAGTTGATGACTGAAATTTTTCCCATAGCCATTAGCTCGTTGTTGATTTTCCCATGGCCTTCGATCCCTGCATGTCTTGACCATCCTATGGTATATTTATTTGTGATGATTGTGTTTTTTTTTCCTTGCGTCCCTAGCTCATCAGTCCTCGCCTGAGCAGTCGGCCAGGAGCTTGATCTATGACGTCGCTTTGATGTTAATAGACCTATGGATCTCAATGCCCTACTTTTTTGTGCATGGATGATGAGTGAAGGACGTTCCTTTCAGTCATCTACCTCTGTTGTTTTCCTTGGCTGATTGTTGGTCTTGCGCCTTGATGCATTTAATTAACCCTAGAAAATTTGATTGATGGCGAAGTTTTGTTTAAACTCAACGTTGTTATATCTCGTTGTTATCTTTTTTTATTTTTTCATTTGCCTCTAAACGTTGCTACTTCTTCGGGTGCACTTCATTGACTTGGGGGGGAAATTTTTCCCAGCAAACCTTTTTCATTTCTGGTCAGTTGTTTGGATTGCTAGGTGCTTGACAACCTACTCACTTTTCATTTTAGACAGCCAGTGTATAGTGGTTAAGAAGAATTTTTACTTCTGGGTGTTTTAATTGAATGGTCAATCTCAGCGATTTTAATTGAATGGTTAATCCCAACAAATTTTTACTTCTGGGCATTTTAATTAAATGGTTAATCTCAGTGATTTTAATTGAATGGGTAATCCTGACAATTTTTTACTTCTGGGCATTTTAATTGAATGGTTAATCTCAACGATTTTAATTGAATGGTTAATCCCAACAAATTTTTACTTTTGGGTGTTTTAATTGATTGGTTAATTGAATGGTTAATGTCAACAATTTATGTATCCATTCCTGCTTTGGTTGTGTTGATTTTATTGTTGCAATTTGTACCCACAACTTGATGTAGTACCAATTCCCTTGCGATATGTAATACCAACTACTCATACAACAATTTTCATATTAAATAGTGACAACAATGTGATTCCTTCTTGTGTGTCTCTGTGAAACAAATTTTCTTTTAAGATGACTGTGTTTTGTTGTTGTTAATGACCACAAATTTTCTTTTAAGATGAATGCATTTTGTTGCTGATTAATGACCATGAATTTTCTTTAAAGATGACTACATTTTGTTGCTGTTAATGACCACAAATTTGCTTTTAAGATGACTGCGTTTTGTTGCTGATTAATGAACATGAATTTACTTTTAAGATGACTGTGTCTTGTTACTGTTAATGACCATGAATTTGCTTTTAAGATACTGCATTCTGTTGCTGATTAATGACCACGAATTTTATTTTAAATGTTGACTGCGTTTTGCCATTGGAATGACCATGAGTTGCCTTAAAAGTGTGACTGTGATTTGCCCACTTAATAGCCTAGTGATTTGCCTTTTGGGAAACTGCAACTGTTACCCTCACTGCATGATGATTTCCTATTTAATACCTGCGTGGTCATCTAATTCATTTATTACTCTTAATTACATGCATTCCATTTAATGATGGCATTTTGTTTTCCACATCAATTGATTTAGCTTTGTATTGGATAGCTTCTCCCTTAACCGCCTTCGATCAGTACAACTTTTAAGTTGAATTGACAACCCATGTATAATGTACATAGTAGTTGCAGCAATGGAATTTATATTTACTTGATATAGCAACTGATTATCATATTTAGACAACTTCTTCATATGTTTAGACAACCCTTTAACTAATTTAGAACAGTCTTTCCCTTCAGATTTAACATTGATTAAATTGACTTTTCTGTAACAATGTAACTTGGTTTATAGTGTTAGCATGGACTTAATTAAGCGGGCTAAATTTGATTTGCATTAAGGTTAATTTGATGATACATTGATGCCAATTTATAAATTAATGTTGCTAACAAGCGTGATCATTGCAGCTCGTACATTGATACTGTTAATGAATGTTTAGGAGGTTAATTGCTATGTGGGATGGTATTTAGTGATTAATTTCTGAATGCCACTTTAGATCGTCTTTGATGTTAAATTAAATTGATGTATATTGACTTAATTGCAATTTTGACTTGTAGAATTTAATGTTAATATAAAATTGTATATTGTGACTAATTGAAATTTGACTTACTATTAGATTGGTAATCGATGTTAAATTAGACGGTCAATATTGAATATTGTATACGTGATTAATGGTTGGGGTGTTGATGAAGTATTATGTGGGTTAGCGTCTTCCTTGCATCATCCTCTTGCGTCTCGTCGACCTATTGTTGGGGTGTGGGTGCAGTCTTGTGTCAATTGTTTCGCCTCCTAGCGCATCAGATTTTTCTAGAGTCCTTGGTCTAGATAGGATGTGTGGTGCCAAGGTTGTTGACGCATCTATCACCTGGGGATGACATTCTTCCTAAAGAGGGGATCATGGCGTACCCTATTGGATAGCGTCAAATGAGAACTTGGCCGGAGTCGGTGCGATCTGTGTGAATCTGGTCGAGCGTTGTAAGTTTCTTTTGGCGTATGGGTGGAATGCCTTCATGCATATGGTTCGTGCACCTTGAGGTTCTAGTATTGTTCATCAAGGCTGTGGTGTTGGGAGGGGGATGTTGTCCCTTAGCTTGTAGGCGTGTATTTTTTGCGTCAGATGGGTAGTCGTTCCTCCTTGTTGAACTACGCATGTTTCTCCCAGTTGCCCTTGTGCCTGTGTGTGGTGTAATAGTAGCCTGTTGCATGGGCTACATGCTTTCATTCGTCATCGGTGGTGTGGTTAAACTATTGTCATTGTCATATTCTTGCCTCTTAATTCATAAAAACAAAAAATCCAGCCATGTTAAGGATTGGTGTGGCTCAGGCCAGCTGCAATCCCCGAAAAAAAAAATTTCTTCACCCGTAGTCGTAACGAAGGGGTCGTTACATTTCTGTTGATGGGTGAAATTGACCATCTGTCAACTGGAAGAACGAGTCTGGTACGGGTTTTCTAGGTAACCCAAGCCATTTGGTGTAACTCGCTCTGACGGGTTTAATGGCTTCATTAACCAATCTAAGGTCCTAAAAAGAAAACAAACAAAAGAAAGAAATAACTAACTAATTACTTAAAACTATATTATATATATACATATACTCTAATATAACTATTGTAGGTATATTTAAGCATAAAAAGAAAACATAAAAGTCTCACTTATAGACATAATTTACAAATTGCAAGTTTTACTAGAAACTTACGAAATCAATGTAAAAAAAATTGTGTTTGTAAAAGCAGATAAAGAAAGCACATTTAAATATTTTTTTGTTTTCTTTCTATAAATCTAACAAATCAAAACTATGAAACACATGTGTACAGATAGTCAAAAGTTGATCTAAACTCTCTGGTTTCACTAATGCATAAACGACAGAAGTTAGAAACATAAATGAGCAAACCTAATGTTAGTTTGTGAAATGTACCCAGGATTCTGTGTGAACGAAAAGCATCCAGCTACCACGTCTATGAGATAAATATTCAATAGACTTATAGTGCAAATGTTCTGAATAAATCCATAACTTGTACTGGTAACTGAAATTTAATAATAGAATAGGTAATACAAATAAATCCTATGATCTTATGATCGCAAGTGATTACAATAAGATAACTCTGAGAGTAACACATTGCATTTCATTATTCAACTAAAAATCAAAGATAAATCATGTCACTCAAATTGAAGAGATGATCACAGTGTTAATATCTAGAGCAACAAATTATCGATGATATTTATAACATGAGTATCCCAAACATAATAGATCATTGATTCTAAATCTACCAGACCTATTAATATACCAGGATTAACAAAACATTAATGAAAACACCATTCACAAAAGGCTAAAGCCAAAATGCTATGTGTTGTTTCATTTAGTCTTGGAATCATTCATCCATCTTCTCCTCTAGGACAAGATGCCAATCAATTACAAAATGCATGGTTTTTAAAGGGCCTTTTGGAAATCTAATCTCCCTATCTCTGAGAATAAGATCAGATCCCATAAGATCAAAACATTACAAATATGGGGGTCTACAACCACCCATGATCAAATTGTATCTTCAAAATTTATGAAAGTTTTCCCTATTAGAAAAATAAACATAACGAAATAACTAATCAACTAGATCGAGCATGTTCCATCCCATAAGATCAACATCAGATATGTCATGTCTTGAAAAAATGAAATGAGAACAAGTTAAGTATTTTATTAACAAACAATTACTAAATTTTAAATGAAAATGACTTGGCTACAGAATCTCACGATTATGTAGCCAGTATTATATTGGTAAAATAAATCCAAATTGAACCGATTTGATTTAAAAAAGAAACAACATAATTGTAATAAGAATCGTCTTACCATTCAACTAATAAGTAAAAATGGATCAAGATGTCTCAGAATTTATTATGGCCTTCACACTGTCAGCATTCTTTATTACAATGTTGCATGTCCTTTTAAGATGCTTGGCTTGTCTCTGTTCATTTTCCTTGAGGTCATGGTTTTACTTTGTCAATGATTCATTTTGGTATGTGAGTGATTTGATTCTTGCTTGGAGAATAGGCAAGTCCTCATAGTATTGTTCGATCCAATGCAAGCATACCTCGCAGTGCACCATAGGGGCGATCTGTCGAGGGAGCGTATAATTAGGTGCAAGAACATTAACACTACCTGTTGTCACCCTTGGTTGAGATTTATACCAGTAAACCCCTTTCTACCCTCAAGGCATGGTGGGAGGTTGTTAACAAAATCGTAAGGCTTAATAGGGTCCGGCTTGTCATAGTCTGGATTTTCCTCTGCGAGAAATTTTTCAATTTTGAAATCTGAATCCTCATGGATCTTGATCAAGTCGATCAAGCTCACATGAGGCTTGGGTCAATTTCGTAGACTTCTCGAAATGAGCCGACCAGACCTCTTATTTTGGAACCCTAACATTGTTCGCTTATGTTTTGGTTGTTTACGAGGGTTTTTACTATCGATTTTTACAGTCGGGTTATGGACGACAATTAAATCATGCATAAGGGTTTATATAAACTCATAACCATCATCCTGTTGCCCATGCAAAAACTGATCGGGTACTACTTCATCACAAGGGTTTTCCTCCAAAAAATATGGTTTGTTACTTGAGAAATCAACATGTTTCTGTATCATAGGATTATCCAACATAGGGGTTTCTATAGGAGTGGCTGTAACAAAACCGTTTTAGGCTAAGAACCCATCCCAATCATCACCCAGGGTTTTCAAATGATGAACCAACAATATTTTAACTAAACCATGGTGAAAGAGGCTAGAGTCGAGGCTTTGCTTCTTGTATCTCTTCGACATTTTGTACAAACTCCTTAGAAAATAAAATGGCACATTCAAATGGAATCCTATAAAATGCATGAGCAATCGCACATGGTAAAGAAAAACTAGGCCGTAACAGCCCTCACAGGTAATAAATTGTTCAAGAACTAATAACAGACCATTCCACCTAAGCTTAAGCAGGGAAACCAGAATACCTTTCTCACAACAGTGAATCTTTCTGGAAGTCATGAAAAGACTCCACGACACTTCATCAATTTTCGCATTCTTGAACCACTTCTGACTAGTGAGAGGAAGCCCCGATGCTTCACTCAAAAACTCTTTAGTGACCTCCAATTGAATATTACCAACCTTCACTCTGCATCCATCAAACATTTGGGCGAATTCTTATCTACGTTGAGGTTATATCCATCAAACCTCTGAATGAAAGTATCCCAACCCTGGTTTTTCAAATCCTCGGTCGCATCATCAAGAGACAATAATGCTTGAGAGCCATTCGGCTCTATTCAGACAACATAGGCCATTAAGAGTATGATCATATTGTAATATGGGTGACTATGCTAACTATGGGTTTAGATGGTAGAGGTAAGAGGGATAAGTCTGAGCTGATACCATAGAAACAAAAACAAGCAGCACACCTGCGTGATCATAACATAAACATGAGGGTTTCAGTCACGAAGTTAACACTTATGGTAATGAAATCTCCGAGTACATAACACTTACACAAACCCTTAACTCGTAATAAGAATCATGTCAATTCATTCTGCTAGCCAAAATGAAGTACATGATATAATTCTGGTGCGTTTAATTCCCACGTCATGTAATAGATATAGTCGATTTGCAAAGGGTTGGAATGGATATGTTTTTACAAATCAAGTGCGAATCGACATTTGGTATTAAAATTGATTTACAAAGGATTCAAATAGATAAGCGTACAGTCCAAAATGCAAATCAACATGGGTACTACATCGACATTTGATAAAATCCGAAGGAAAACCATTTAAGTATGAAATATGAAGTATATGTAAGTCACAACGAGCCTTTAAAAACATGTTTTGAAAAATGGATATAATACAAAATCAGGCTTGATCCATGTTTTTAGTCATGAATCAAGCATGAAAACGAAAAATAGAAAGAATAATCAAACATCTTTTATAATCCAATAATCACCCCCAAATAGTAATATTTACACGATGAGGTGAAGGAAGCTACATGAAGTGTCATTTGTTGTTCAAAAAAGCAAAAGCATGTAGGGCCACCAACAATATTTGAGTTGAATCTTAACATCATAAATTGTTTGACTTGTTTCAAATTGCTTTCAAAAATATAACTCTTGAAATGAATGCTTCCTTTCACAATCGCTCTTTGATCAGAAATATAATTATTCAAAAAGACATACAAGAAGAAATTTAAATGAAAGAAAGAAAAAAAAAACAAATATACAACAAACTAAATCAAAATTTATTAATGGGATTCAAAATTAGAATTATATCAAAACAAACAAAATCAAAATAGCAAAAGCACACTTTCAGAAACAATTTTGGCCAAAGATAAACCCGAGCTTTGGGATCTACTAGCATCCCACTGTAAAATAAAGGAAGAACTGAATCATATAAAATCTCATGTGCGAGCAAGTTCTTTTCTTAATATAGTGATGCATAAGATGTTACTTTGACCAAGCATTATTATTAAAAGTAAAAGAGACTAAAAGAAAATAGAAAAAACCTTACTAATATGAGTGCAGTCCTACTCATGGAACATTGGGTCAGGGTTGAATTGATGGTTCAAATTTACTTATCTCTTTACTTTCCATTTAAAATTTTCATGATGATACTGCGTTTTTAAAAAGAAATATTCAACGAAAAGCAGAGAGAAAAAGATTTAAAGTGGACTTCCCTGACAACATTCATATTATGGTTCTCTTGGTGTGCCCACTTGTGTTGATAACTACATTATTACAAAGAGAAACACTGATAAATAAGACTAAAGGAAACCTACTCCTAAACCTACTCTAAACTACTAAATAGATCAAAATGCTAAGTAAAATCGTATTTCCAGTGCAGCCACAAGAGCATCTTTAATCTTGTAAGGCATAGAAAGTTGAAAATCAGAATAAAAGAATGTAGTATTTGCAAATACAAAAGAAATATGTCATGCTTACCTCCTATATATTCATTTAAAAACAAAACAAGCACGACCTTACCATTCTTTTGAAACTTCTTGATGTATGAATCCTCCAACCATTCTGCAATCTTGTCATGATATGGGTCATAATGGCATGGAAGAGTGTAAGTAAGTTTGGAAAACTTGTCATTATTATAAGGGCTTGACATAACCATCAGCCAAGGCCGAAGTGCCCCATCCTCCTGACAATTCTCCAAGTGTTCATCAATTTGTTCACATGAAGGATATACAAGAATCATGTCATGCTTACTTCCTAGATATTTAGGTAAAAATAAAGCAAGCACAACTTTATCTTTATTATGATGATTTTTCAGATACGAATCTTCAAGCCATTCTAAGATCCTGTAACAAAAATTAGGATGCAAACTATGACTTTGATGAAATGGATATATCAATGGGGAACAAATCATAAGAGGATTCATGGCATCAATTAGATTATTGGTTTGAATGCTTCATTTGATGAGATTGATCGTTTCAAAATGTGAAGCATAAATATTAAAATTGGAACTAATCAAATAATGAATATGCTATGTAGAATATTTGATCTCCATAAGAATGAGTGCATTGTCCCCTTAAAAAATAAATCGAGTAAAACAATCTTGCAACATGTCCTTTTTCCATGCGACTGATGAAAGTGAAAGAGCGTCAAATCTGACTTCATAAATGTTATGTTTGAAATTAATTTCACCAAATATTGACATATTGAAAAGATTAGATTGTGATGGAAAAAAGTACGATACTGTGGGTAAAATACCATGAACACCAGAATCTAAGAAGAGATCGGGATATAAAGAGTAAAATGAATTAGAAATGAGCACGTGAAAATATTCTTTTGAGCTATGATAATTAACAATGGTATTCTCAAGACATTCATCTTCACTTGCCTTAATACTTTCACTCTCTTTTTGTGATAAATTCTTCAACATAATACGATCATCTAAATTTACCTCTTGTATGATAGACAATTCAAAATTTTCATGACAAACATCTAATCTTTCATGTGGATAAGGTATGATTTTTGCATGAAGGTTTAAGGTTTCCTCTTCCAATTGTAGATCTACATCTCTAATCTTTTTCATTGGAATGTTAGAACACTTAAGATCATTTTCATCACCTAAGTGTTCTTCAATAATTGAATCTAAGTACTGATTAGAGAAAGAGTTAGAAAAATATGGACATATACCTAGACCCACAATAAAATCCCCTTCCACGATAGTTGAGGATTGAAGATGCAAGGGTTCATAGGAAAAAAAAATTTGATTGTCAGTGAGAACATTTTCAATAGATTCTACCTACCTTTCTTGTTCAATGTTTCCTGATGGATTCTTGTCATCCCGTGAACAAAATTCTTCTCGCAATTGACTGATAGGATTTGTAACCAATTCATCATTCGTGATTAAATATGACTAGATGAAAGGGACACAAGCATCATAGAGGAGATTTAGTACAAATGACATGTCATCAAGATTAAATTTACAGAGAACATGATGGATTCTTGTTGAAGAGCCTTTTGGAAATGAATTGTCATTGATTAGTAAAGTCTGAAATTATTCACATAATTGATTGTAATCATAGTTTTCAAAAGAATCTAAAAATTCATCTACAAACTGAAACCACTCAATAAAGTGATATGCTGGAAAAGACTCAAAACAATGTTTAATCCAACCCCTAAAAGTAAAAGAAAACAATCTACATAAAACCTGTAAATCAGAAATATCATGTTTGATGCATTTACACCAAAACTTGTTAAGATGGTCTTTTGCAGATACATCCCCCCCACCATCAAAGGTGAGTTTGGACAAGAGAGAGACTTTCTCATTGGGAATATTAGGTAATGAGAAGTGGAAAGCATGTTCCAACACAGCGATTTGGGGAGCCATGGGGAATTAAATACATTCAAAACAAAGACTACTGCAAGGCCAGCTTGTTAGTCTGGCATGCCTTCTAGTGCATTTCAAGATGACACGGAAGAAAAAACTGTTAAATATGGAATTATGTCAGGTTCAGGGGTGAAACATTTAATCATTAAAATTACCTCGGCCCTCCTTCTAGTGCCATTTGTTGACGGGCGTAAATGACACATCGTTATCTAGAAGGTTAGATCCGGACCAGGGTTGTCTAATTAATGGGTTTAATGGTTCCGTTAGCCAACTAAAGTCCTAAAAACAGTAAAAGAAATAAACTAATCTAAAGCTATGATTCTAACAAATGATATATTACTTACTAATGTTTATTAAAAAGAAACGTGAATATACAAATGATTATAAACAATCTATATATAGTTTACAAGGTTTAATTGAAATTTTGCGAAAATGAATGTTCATAATAATGTTTCAAAATAAGATAAAGTAAGAACGTAAATATTTTTATTTTTTTTAATGTTTAAAGATTTTAAACTAATAAATACTAAGCAAAAATAATTGAAAAAATGACACAGAAACAGTCAAAGCTAATTAATGCAATCATCGTCTCATTCATATATAAAGAAATCTGAATAAAAGAAAGAAATGCACCTACTAACCTCTCACTGATCAACAGTACTAAGATAAATTCATCTCTTTGTATTGTATGAGCTCCTCTTAACCTGTGTCAAGTGTAAACCTATGATAAAAACAAGCATAATACTTCCTAAAGAAATTCAAGGAAGTATTTTGATGCAGGAGCATCCCTCACGACAAGCAACCCAACGTGGAAGAAGAAGCCAACTGGAAGACGTCCAACGCAAGTTTTGAATTTTTAAATTTTCTCCTGAAGTTGATGCGTTGAATATAAATGAGATCATTTAATTTAGGCGCCTTGGTGAAAATGTAATCAGACCTCGAGCCATACGCTCTCGTCTGAGAAAGACAGAGGCATTTATAGTAGTAGTTGCAGGTAGATAGAATTGAATTCTTAGATTAGATAGTTCTCGAAGCAAGAGGGAAAACCGAATATAGACACCCCCATTTGTATCATTGTAACATTAGCAATAGGAGAAAGAAGAGTCTAGAGCATAGGAGAATAGCAGAGAGTTGTAGAAGAAGACACCCATGTACAGATCTTGAATTAATAGAAGAAGTTGATTCAGATTCATGGTTGTCGTGTTATTCTTTGTGTATGTGCGTTGAATGCTCTGCTTATGAATATTACTTCCTATTATGCATTTGTTATTATGTTGTGTGTCTGATTTCATGGGTTAAGATTGAAATCTGAAAGGAAGTGAGGTGAGTTACAATTGTTTCTCCTTTGAGCAACGATTCCTGCAAGGAGTGCAGCTGAAGTCGTCCGCAAGGAGTGCATTGACAGAAGGCTCGGGAGTTAAACTCGTGTTCTCAAAACAATCAGAAGTGAAAGTGGGTTTTTGAAACCATGCAAGGAGTGCACGGGCTGAAGAAGAAGTCTTAGTTGTAAATCTGAGCAGAGGAGATCTAAGACTGCTACTGCAGGAAGTGCGCAGAGTCAAGGGAACTTCAAAACTTAGACGTGATTGAAGATTTTCCGCAAGGAGTGCGTGTAAGAGGTTCTTCTTGAAGGCTGAAGTTGTGGAAAAGCTCAGGAGGAATAGGCCCTCGAGTTTACTGAAGGTTCAGTGTAGAGAAGTCGCTGTCATAAGTTGGAGAGAAGCATCGCAGGTTGGTGAAGCGGCAAAGGAATCTCGGAGAGAGATACCCTTTTCATTTCATGGATTAACCAAGGAAGAAAAGATGGTCGAAATCTTCTGAAGAGGTGTCGCAAAGTTCCGAGGATTGTCAGATCTTGCAGAAGTGCAAGGAGGTTACGGCGAGAAGATTCCAAAGATTTTGAAGCTCAGGAGGAGCAGAGCCGTCGATTCAGAGTCACAGGAGCCGTAGGATCTACATGTGGTATCGTGTATCAGGGACTCGGGAGTTGAAGCCCCGAAATTTGTGGAGCAAGAGTAGCAACATCGCGAGACGCGATATCCTGACAAGATCAGAGCCGTTTGTTGAGGAGGACACGTGTAAGGAGATTATCATCTCGCAGACTCGGACATCGGAGGACTGAAAGGGAAGTCCTTTAGCTTCGCGAGTGGAAAAGTGGTGAGAAGGCTAAGAACCATCCATCGGAGGGGACAGGTGGCAAGAGATCGACAGATCTCGCGAACTTGGAAGTTTGTAGGGTGAAATCCCAAGAATTGGGTATTCAAAGTCACGAGGCGCAAGGACCCGAGGCGACGAAGTGGTGAGAGGATCGTAGCCGTCCATCTGAGGGGACAGGTGGCAAGAGATCGACAAATCCCATGAACTCGGGAGTTCGCAGGGTGAAATCCCAAGAATTGCGTATTCAAGGTCGCGAGGAGATGAAGTGGTGAGAGGATCGTAGCCGTCCATCTGAGGGGACAAGTGGCAAGAGATCGTGAGATCTCACGAACTCGGAAGTTTGTAGGTTGAGAGTCCAAACATTTGGTACTCCAAGTCGCGAGGTCGCGAGTAGCGAGAGAAGGAAAACTGTTAGATTCGGATCACAGGAGGACCTTTGGATCCGCGCGAGGGATCGTGTCTCAGGACCCTGCAAGAAAAGGTTTGAGAGTTTGGCGTGGGAATTGTAAGGTTGCGAGAAGGTGATATCCTGACAGCTGGAGAGCAGTGTGGGCCATAGCAGAGCGTGAGTGGAATACAGGTGGCCCGAAGCCCTCGGGATCTCGCTGCTTGAAGCCCCGAGGTATTGACATTAGGAGTCGCAAAGTGCCAAGGAGCCGAGGTTTGTGTGGACGTGTGGTAGAACGTAAGGTGGGACCGTGCGGCCGAAGGGTGGACACGTGTTGCCTGGAGATAGAAGTCAACATTCCGTTGAACTCTCGCAGCTCAAGGACTCACGGAGTAGGAGGGGGAAAACTCGATGGTTTAACCGGTGAAGTCACGAGGTTACGAGGTTGCGAGAGGCGCTAACATTAAGCCTAGGCCATGGTTGTATGAGGAAAGAGATATACCCGTATCCCCAGATTAGGTATCGCAAGATTGAAAGGGAAAGTTGGGAGCCTTAAGTCCCAAACTCGTGAGATAGCGAGATTTAGTTGATCTCCCGGTAGTCAAAGGGGAGACCTTGGAGGAAGATTTCTATGGGTGCAGATTTCCCGATAGGGAAATAGAAGAACCTTTGAGTTCTTAAGGCGAGAAGAAGAAGGTCCTGTGAGAGAGGACGTGCCTGGGTGGCGCGCCCGGCGTCAAGTGGTATCAGAGCATAGAAATGTTTCTTTGCTTTCTGTAGCAGAGGAAGAGGAGAATTCACCATGCCACCAAGGAGAAGAGGTAGACAATCACCCAATCCAGAACAGGAAAGGGAATTGTCCAGAGAAAGAGGTAGAAATCCAGACATGGAAAGAGGAATGCGAAATCTTCATGCCAGAATGGAGGACATGGAGATAAGAGAAAGGCGAAGAGCTGATGCAAGAGATATCAGTGAATCCAATTATGAAGGTGATGCTGGACATGAAGAATAATAAATCCCAGCAGAAGATGCAGCCAATGAGCGTTTGATTAAGGCTATCGCTCGGATGAGTTCGAAAACAAAAATGGACATTCTATCTTGTGAAGGGAGTCTGGATGCGGAAGAGCTGCTAGATTGGATTATAGCTCTTGACACTTACTTCGATTATGAAGATATTGAAGATGATAAGAAGGTCAGACATGCCGTCACAAGATTAAAAGGACATGTATCCTTGTGGTGGGATGACCTACAAGCTAATAGTCATTGCCAAGGCAAGCAGAAGATTAAGAGCTGGGAGAGGATGATTGCAAAGATGAAGGAAAAATTCATTCCCAGAGATTATCAAATTTCTCTGTTCGGGAGGATGCAGAACCTGAGACAGAAGCTGATGACAGTGAAGGAGTATACTGAGGAATTTTATAGGTTGAATATCAGGGCAGGTCATCGCGAAAGCAATGACGAAAAGGTGGCCATGTATCTAAATGGTTTGAGGTATGAAATTCAGGATGAATTAATTATGGAAACCATCCAAACGGTGGAGGATGCTTACCAATTGGCTCTGAAATCTGAGGAGAAGCTAAATCGTAAACAAATTTAGAGGGGCCAAGACAGAAGATATCCCAAAGGAAAATCTGTTGCCCAAGATAAATACCAGAAGCCCAAGGAGGAATGGAAGAAACCTCAGGGAAAGGTTGAAAGAGGTGGAACCTCACAGAGAAGACCATATGTTGAGCAGCGAGGACAACAAATTGAACAAAGAGGAGGATATGCTGATAATGATAGGTTCCCTCGTACCAGAGGTAGAGGAAGAGGAAGAGGTGGAGTAATTACATGCTTCATGTGTGGAAACAATGGGCACAGGTCATTTGAGTGTCCAGAGAAAAAGAAAGAAACTGGAGAGACTCACATCGCCGAGGCACAGAGGTGAGATATTGAGACAGAGTACACTGAAGGCGGAAGATCGCTGGTGATGCGAAAAGTCCTTTTGATGCTTGAAAGGGAGATGGAGAACTCAACGCAGAGGAACAATCTTTTTAGGACTGCTTGCAAGACCAAGGATAGAGTATCCAAGGTCATTGTGGACAGTGGGAGCACAAATAATCTCGTTTCAACCGAGATGGTAGAAAAAATGGAGCTAGAGACAACTGATCATCCAAGCCCATATAAAGTTTCATGGCTACAAAAGGGACATCAGGTAAATGTCACTAAGCAGTGCTTAGTTGACATCAAGATAGGAGGATATAATGATAAAATTTTATGTGATGTTATTCCTATGGATGTCTGTCATTTATTGTTGGGTAGACCATGGCAGTATGATAGAAATGTAATTCATGATGGGAGGAAGAATACCTATACCTTGGAAAAGAATGGGAGAACTCATATGTTGTGTCCAATTGAAGATAAAGAGGTGAAGCTAGAAGTGAGCAACAGAGTACTTCTCATGAGTGGGAAGGAACTTCTTACAGAAGTTAAGAAGAAGGAGGATACACAATTCTTTGTGGTCAGAAAATCGAGAATTGTTCTGACTATCACAAGAGTGGATGATTTTCCAAAAGAAGTTCAAGAACTGCTAGAAGAGTTCACTGACATTGTGGTGGATGAATTACCTCATTCGTTGCCACCGATGAGGAGTGTGAGTCACCATATAGACCTCATACCAGGAGCTAGTTTGCCAAAAAAAGATGCGTACAGATTGACACCGCAGGAGAATGAGGAGGTTAAAAGACAGGTCCAGGAGTTGTTGGACAAAGGTTTGGTCAGGGAAATCTTGAGTTCATGTGTTGTTCCAACAGTACTCAGTCCAAAGAAAGATGGAGGATGGAGGATGGTCACTGATTCAAGAGCGATAAACAAGATAACTATCAGGTATAGATTCCCATTGCCAAGAATGGATGATCTGATGGATTGCTTAAGTGGAGCAAATTTTTTTTCAAAGATAGATTTGAAGAGTGGATATCATGAGATTCGTATGAGAGAAGGTGACGAATAGAAACCAACATTCAAGACAAAGGAAGGTTTGTATGAATGTCTTGTCATGCCGTTTGGTTTGATGAATGCACCAAGTACCTTTATGAGGTTGATGAATGAAGTGTTGAAGGATTTCATTGGGAAATTTGTCATCGTGTATCTAGATGACATATTGGTTTTCAGCAAGACAAAGGCTGAGCACTTGAAGCATTTGGCCATTGTGATGAGGAAGCTACAGCAGGAGAAGCTGCTGATAAATATGAAGAAGTCCTCATTCATGAAGACAGAACTCATTTATTTGGGGTTTGTTATATCTGCAAATGAGTTGAGGATGGATCCAGATAAGGTGGACATAATCAAGAATTGGCCATCACCAAGGAACGTATTTGAGGTGAGGAGTTTTCATGGACTGGCTAGTTTCTACCGGAAGTTCATTAGAAATTTCAGTGTAATTAGTGTAGCAATGATGGATACAGTGAAGAAAAGACATAAATCTTTTCACTGGACTGAAGAGGCTGAGAAGAGTTTCAATTTGTTGAAACAAAAGATTACAGAGCAACCAATTTTGGTGTTGCCAGATTTTAAAAAGACATTTCAGGTGAAGTGTGATGCAAGCGGATTTTCCATAGGAGCGGTCTTGAGTTAGGAAGATAGGCCGATTGCATATTTCAGCGAGAAGCTGAATGAGGTGAAAGAGAAATATTCCACGTATGATAAGGAATTTTATGCCATCATACAGGCATTGAAGAAATGGAGGCATTATTTGATCCCAAAAGAATTTGTTTTATATAGTGATAACCATGCATTACAATTTGTGACTCAACAGGAAACGTTGAATCAAAGGCATGTTAAGTGGGTTGAATACATTCAAAATTTCACTTTTGTAATAAAACATATTTATGGTACTGCTAACAAAGTTGTTGATGCTTTGAGCAGGAAATGTTTGTTGCTGCAGGAGTTCCGAGTCAAGACATTGGGTTTTGAAAATCTTAAGGACATGTATGCAGATGATTCAGACTTTAAGGAAGCTTATGAAGCAACTGAGAATCCACTTCTCAGAGACAGAAGTCAGTGGATAGAGTATGTGACCTAGGATGGATGTTGTTTAGAGGCAATCAATTGTGTATTCCAAATTGCTTCATGAGGGAGAACTTGTTGAAAGAGAAGCACAGTGGAGGATTAGCAGGATATTTTGGCCATGATAAGACATTTGCAAAGCCGAGAGAGTCATACTTTTGGCCAGGGATGCGGTCAGAAGTCAAGAGGTTTGTAGACAGATGCAGGATTTGCCAGCATTCAAAGGGGAAGAAGCAGAATGCGGGTTTTTATCAACCATTACACATACCTGAGAAGCCGTGGGATGAAATTAGGATGGATTTCATATTGGGATTGCCGAGGATACAAAGAGGTGTTGATTCCATCTTTGTGGTAGTTGATAGGTTTTCTAAGATGGCACATTTCATTCCATGCCAGAAAACTAGCGATGCGACTCACATCGCAAATTTGTTTTTCAAAGAGATTGTTCGACTTCATGGATTGTTGAAAAGCATAGTTTCGGACAGAGACACAAAATTCATAGGCCATTTCTGGAGGACATTGTGGAAGAAGCTGGGAACTAATTTTATGTTTAGTTCTGCTTATCATCCTCAGACGGATGGACAGACAGAGGTGGTCAACAGAAGTCTGGGAGATTTGTTGAGGAGCTTGGTGACAGAGCACCATAGCAGCTGGGATAGCATACTACTGCAAGCAGAGTTTGCTTACAATGATTCAGTGAACATGAGCACAGGAAAAAGTCCATTTCAGATTGTATATGGAATGCAGCCAAGTGGAGTTTCTGAACCGAGGGATTCAGAACAGACTGCGACTAGCAGCGCTAGTGCAGGAAAATTTGCTGAAGCGATGAAGGAACTCCACAGCCAGGTGAAGGAGCGACTATTGAAGTCAATTCAAGAGTACAAGCGCAGAGCAGATCAGCATCGAAGACAACTTCAGTTTAAGGTTGGTGATCTAGTTTTGGCACATTTGAGGAAGGAAAATTGGGCCATGCAAGGTCTTGAAGAAAATGGGACAGAATGCTTATGAAATTGAGTTACCAGATGGGATCGGAATTTCTCCGATATTTAATGTTTCAGACTTATATCCATATAAAGCTGGTGAAGTAGGAGCAGAAGGTGATGATCAACTAAAGGTCCAGTGGCAGAAGAAGATGCCAGTTACAGAGAAGCCACAGATGGAGTAGATACTGAATAAAAGAGTGGGTAAGAAAACCAGGAGGAAAGAATATTTTGAATATTTGGTCAAATGGAAGGGACACCCAGTTGAAGATGCCAGCTGGGAGACTGAAGTAGAAATTCAGAAGCATGGACATACCATGCAGGAGCTCATGGACAGGAGCCCATGCAAATTTTCAAGCGAGGGAGTATGATGCAGGAGCATCCCTCATGACAAGCAACCCAACGTGGAAGTAGAAGCCAGCTGGAAGACGTCCAGCGCAAGTTTTTGAATTTTTAAATTTTCTCTTGAAGTTGATGCGCTGAATATAAATGAGATCATTTAATTTAGGTGCCTTGGTAAAAATGTAATCAGACCTCGAGCCATATGCTCTCGTCTAAGAAAGGCAGAGGCATTTATAGTAGTAGTTGCAGGTAGATAGAATTGAATTCTTAGATTAGATAGTTCTTGAAGGAAGAGGGAAAACTGAATATAGACACCCCCATTTGTATCATTGTAAGATTAGCAACAGGAGAAAAAAGAGTCTAGAGCATAGGAGAATAGCAGAGAGTTGTAGAAGAAGACACCCATGTATAGATCTTGAATTAATAGAAGAAGTTGATTCAGATTCATGGATGTCGTGTTATTCTCTGTGTATGTGCGTTCAATGCTCTGCTTATGAATATTACTTCCTGTTATGCATTTGTTATTATGCTGTGTGTCTGATTTCATGGGTTAATATCGAAATCTGAGAGGAAGTGAGGTGAGTTACAATTGTTTCTCCTTTGAGCAAGGATTCCTGCAAGGAGTGCAGTTCAAGTCGTCCGCAAGGAGTGCGTTGACAGAAGGCTCGGGAGTTAAAATCTTGTTCTCAAAACACTCAGAAGTGAAAGTGGGTTGTTGAAACCATGCAAGGAGTGCGCAGGCTGAAGAAGAAGTCTCAGTTGTAAATCTGAGCAGAGGAGATCTAAGACTGCTGCTGCAGGAAGTGCGCAGAGTCAAGGGAACTTCAACACTTAGACGTGATTGAATATTTGCCACAAGGAGTGCGTGCAAGAGGTTCTTCCTGAAGGCTGAAGTTGTGGAAAATATCAAGAGGAATAGGCCCTCGAGATTACTGAAGGTTCAGTGTAGAGAAGTTGCTGTCAGAAGTTGGAGAGAGGCGTCACAGGTTGGCAAAGCGACGAAAGAATCTTGGAGAGAGATACCCTTTTCATTTCGTGGATTAAACAAGGAGGAACGGACGGTCGAAATCTTCTGAAGAGGTGTCACGAAGTTCCGAGGATCCTCAGATCTTGTAGAAGTGCAAGGAGGTTACGGTGAGAATATTCCGAAGAGTTTGAAGCTCAGGAGGAGCAGAGCCGTCGATTCAGAGTCACAAGAGCCATAGGATCTACACGTGGTATCGTGTATCGGGGACTCGGGAGTTGAAGCCCCGAAAGTTGTGGAGAAAGAGTAGCAATATCGCGAGATGCGATATCCTGACAAGATCAGAGCTGTTCGTTGAGGAGGACACGTGTAAGGAGATTATCATCTCGCAGACTCGGACATCGGAGGACCAAAAGGGAATTCCTTTAGCTTCACGAGTGGCGAAGTGGCAAGAAGGATAAGAACTGTCCATCGGAGGGGACAGGTGGCAAGAGATTGATAGATCTCGCGAACTCGGGAGTTCGCAGGATGAAAGCCCAAGAATTGGGTATTCAAAGTCGCGAGGCGCGAGGACATGAGGCGACAAAGTGGCGAGAGGATCATAGCCATCCATCTGAGGGGACAGGTGGCAAGAGATCGACAAATCCTGTGAACTAGGGAGTTCGCAGGGTGAAAGCCCAAGAATTGGGTATTCAAGATCGCGAGGCGCGAGAACACGAGGTGACAAAGTGGCGAGAGGATCATAGTCGTCCATCTGAGGGGACAGGTGGCGAGAGATCGTGAGATCGCGTGAACTCCAAAGTTCACAGGTTGAGAGTCCAAACATTTGGTAGTCAAAGTCGCGAGGTCACGAGTAGTGAGAGAAGGATAGCCGTTAGATTCGGATCACAGGAGGACCGTTGGATCCGCGCGAGGGATCGTGTCTCGGGACCCCACAAGAAAAGGTTCGAGAGTTTGGTGCGGGAATCATGAGGTTGCGAGAAGGTGATATCCCTACAGCTGGAGAGCAGTGTGGGCCATAGCGGAGTGTGAGTGGAATACAGGTGGCCCGAAGCCCTCGGGATCTCGCTACGCAAAGCCCCGAGGTATTGACATTAGGAGTCTCGAAGTGTCGAGGAGCCGATGTTTGCGTGGACGCGTGGCAGAACATAAGGTGGGACTGCGCAGCTGAAGGGTGGACACGTGTTGCCTAGAGATAGGAGTCAACATTCCGTTGAATTCTCGCATCTCGGGGACTCGCGGAGTAGGAGGGGGAAAACTCGACGGTTTAACCAGCGAAGTCGCGAGGTTACAATTTTGCGAGAGGTGCTAACATTAAGCCTAGACCACGGTTGCATGAGGAAAGAGCTATACCCATATCGCCAAAGCGGGTATCGCAAGATTGAAAGGGAAAGTTTGGAGCCTTAAGTCCCGAACTCGCGAGATAGCGAGATTTAGTTGATCTCCCGGTAGTCAAAGGGGAGACCTCGGAGGAAGATTTCTGTGGGTGCAGATTTCCCAATAGGGAAATAGAAGAACCTTTGAGTTCTTCGGGCGAGAAGAAGAAGGTCCTGTGAGAACGGACGTGCCTGGGTGGCGTGCCCGGCGTCAAGTGGTATCAGAGCATAGAAAAGCTTCTTTTCTTTCTGTAGCAGAGGAAGAGGAGAATTCACCATGCCGCTAAGGAGAAGAGGTAAACAATCACCCGATCCAGAGGAGGAAAGGGAATTGTCCAGAGAAAGAGGTAGAAATCCAGACGTGGAAAGAGGAATGCGAAATCTTCGTGCCAGAATGAAGGACATGGAGATAAGAGAAAGGCGAAGAGCTGATGCAAGAGATATCAGTGCATCCGAGGATGAAGGTGATGCTGGACGTGAAGAAGAAGAAATCCTAGCAGAAGATGCAGCCAATGAGAGTTTGATTAAGGCTATCGCTCAGATGAGTTCGAAAACAAAAATGGACATTCCAGCTTATGAAGGGAGTCTGGATGTGGAAGAGCTGCTAGATTGGATTAGAGCTCTTGACACTTACTTCGATTATGAAGATATCGAAGATGATAAGAAGTTCAGACATGCCATCACAAGATTAAAAGGAAATGCAGCCTTGTGGTGGGATGAACTACAAGCTGATAGGTGTTGCCAAGGCAACCAGAAGATTAAGAGCTGGGAGAGGATGATTGCAAAGATGAAGGCAAAATTCATTCCCAGGGATTATCAAATTTCTCTGTTCAGGAGGATGCAGAACCTGAGATAGAAGCTGATGACAGTGAAGGAGTATACTGAGGAATTTTATACGTTGAATATCAGGGCAGGTCATCGTGAAAGCAATGACGAAAAGGTGGCCAGGTATCTGAATGGTTTGAGGTATGAAATTCAGGGTGAATTAAATATGGAAACCATCCGAATGGTGGAGGATGCTTACCAATTGGCTCTGAAAGCTAAGGAGAAGTTGAACCGTAAACAAATTTAGAGGGGCTGAGGCAGAAGTCAACCCAAAGGAAAATCGGTTGCCCAAGGAGGAATGGAAGAAACCTCAGGGAAAGGTTGAAAGAGGTGGAACCCCACAGAGAAGACCATATGTTGAGCAGTGAGGACAACAAATTGAACAAAGAGGAGGAGATGCTGATAATGATAGGTTCCCTCGTACCAGAGGTAGAGGAAGAGGAAGAGGTGGAGTAATTACATGCTTCACGTGTGGAAGGAATGGGCATAGGTCATTTGAGTGTCCAGAGAAAAAGAAAGAAACTGGAGAGACTCACATCGTCGAGGCACAGAGGCAAGATATTGAGACAGAGTACGTTGAAGGAAGAATATCACTGGTGATGCGAAAAGTCCTTTTGACGCCTAAAAGGGAGATGGAGAACTCAGCACAGAGGAACAGTCTTTTTAGGACTGCTTGCAAGACCAAGGATAGAGTGTGCAAGATCATTGTGGACAGTCGGAGCACAGATAATATCGTTTCAACTGAGATGGTAGAAAAACTGGAGTTGGAGACAACTGATCATCTAAGACCATATAAAGTTTCATGGCTACAGAAGGGACATCAGGTAAATGTCATTAAGCAGTGCTTAGTAGACATCAAGATAGGAGGATATAATGATAAAATTTTATGTGATGTTATTCCTATGGATGTCTGTCATTTATTGCTGGGTAGACCATGGCAGTATGATAGAAATGTAATTCATGATGGGAGGAAGAATACCTATACCCTAGAAAATAATGGGAGAACTCATATGTTGTGTCCAATTGAAGATAAAGAGGTGAAGCCAGAAGTGAGCAACATAGTACTTCTCATGAGTGGGAAGGAACTACTTACAGAAGTTAAGAATAAGGAGGATCCACAATTCTTTGTGGTCAGAAAACCGAGAATTGTTCTGACTAGCACAAGAGTGGATGATTTACCAAAAGAAGTTCAGGAACTGCCAGAAGAGTTCGTTGACATTGTGGTGGATGAATTACCTCATTCGTTGCCACCGATGAGGAGCGTGAGTCACCATATAGACCTCATACCAAGAGCTAGTTTTCCAAACAAAGCCGCATACAGATTGACGTCGCAGGAGAATGAGGAGGTTAAAAGACAGGTCTAGGAGTTGTTGGACAAAGGTTTGGTCAAGGAAAGCTTGAGTCCATGTGCTGTTCCAACAATACTCAGTCCGAAGAAAGACGGAGGCTGGAGGATGTGCACTGATTCAAGAGCGATAAACAAGATAACTATCAGGTATAGATTCCCATTGCCAAGAATGGATGATATGATGAATTGGTTAAGTGGAGCAAATTTTTTTTCAAAGATAGATTTGAAGAGTGGATATCATCAGATTCGTATGAGAGAAGGTGACGAATGGAAAACAACATTCAAGACAAACGAAGGTTTGTATGAATGGTTTGTCATGCCGTTTGGTTTGACAAATGCACCAAGTACCTTTATGAGGTTGATGAATGAAGTCCTGAAGGATTTCATTGGGAAATTTATCATCGTGTATCTGGATGACATATTGGTTTTCAGCAAGACAAAGGCTGAGCACTTGAAGCATTTGGCCATTGTGATGAGGAAGCTACATCTGGAGAAGCTGCTGATAAACATGAAGAAGTCCTCATTCATGAAGACAAAACTCATTTATTTGGGGTTTGTTATATCTGTAAATGAGTTGAGGATGGATCCAGATAAGGTGGAGGTAATCAAGAATTGGCCATCACCAAGGAACGTATTTGAGGTGAGGAGTTTTCATGGACTGGCTAGTTTCTACCGGAAGTTCATTAGAAATTTCAGTGGAATTAGTGCAACAATGATGGATACAGTGAAGAAAAGACATAAATATTTTCACTGGACTGAAGAGGCTGAGAAGAGTTTCAATTTGTTGAAACGAAAGATTACAGAGCAACCAATTTTGGTGTTGCCAGATTTTCAAAAGACATTTTAGGTGAAGTGTGATGCAAGCAGGTTTTCCATAGGAGCAGTCTTGAGTCAGGAAGACAGGTCGATTGCATATTTCAGCGAGAAGTTGAATGAGGCGAAAGAGAAATATTCCACGTATGATAAGGAATTTTTTTCCATCATACAGGCATTGAAGAAATGGAGACATTATTTGATCCCAAAAGAATTTGTTTTATTTAGTGATAACCATGCATTACAATTTGTGACTCAATAGGAAAAGTTGAATTAGAGGCATGTTAAGTGGGTTGAATATATGCAAAATTTCACTTTTGTGATAAAACATATTTATGGTACTGCTAACAAAGTTGTTGATGCTTTGAGCAGGAAATGTTTGTTGTTGCAGGAGTTCCGAGTCAAGACATTGGGTTTTGAAAATCTTAAGGACATGTATGCAGATGATTCAGACTTTAAAGAAGCTTATGAAGCAGCTGAGAATCCAGTTCTCAGAGACAGAAGTCAGTGGATAGAGTATGTGATTCAGGATGGATTGCTATTCAGAGGCAATCAATTGTGTATTCCACATTGCTCCATGAGGGAGAACTTGTTGAAAAAGAAGCACAGTGGAGAATTAGCAGGACATTTTGGCCATGATAAGACATTTGCAAAGCTGAGCGAGTCATACTTTTGGCTAGGGATGTGGTCAGAAGTCAAGAGGTTTGTAGACAGATGCAGGATTTGCCAGCATTCAAAAGGGAAGAAGCATAATGCGGGTTTTTATCAACCATTACCCATACCTGAGAAGTCGTGGGATGAAATTAGCATGGATTTTGTATTGGGATTGCCGAGGACACAAAGAGGTGTTGATTCCATATTTGTGGTAGTTGATAGGTTTTCTAAAATGGCACATTTCATTCCATGCCAGAAAACCAGCGATGTGACTCACATCGCAAATTTGTTTTTCAAAGAGATTGTTCGACTTCATGGATTGCCGAAAAGCATAGTTTCGGACAAAGACACAAAAATCATAGGCCATTTCTGGAGGGAATTGTGGAAGAAGCTGGGAACTAATTTGATTTTTAGTTCTTCTTATCATCCTCAGATGGATGGACAGACAGAGGTGGTCAACATAAGTCTGGGAGATTTTTTGAGGAGGTTGGTGACATAGCACCATAGCAGCTGGGATAGAATACTACTGCAAGCAGAGTTTGCTTACAATGATTCAGTGAACAGGAGCACAGGAAAAAGTCCATTTCAGATTGTATATGGAATGTAGCCAAGAGGAGTTTCTGAACTGAGGGATTCAAAACAGACTGCAACTAGCAGCGCTAGTGCAGGAGAATTCGTTGAAGCGATGAAGGAACTCCACAGCCAGGTGAAGGAGTGACTATTGAAGTCAAGTCAGGAGTACAAGCGCAGAGCAGATCAACATCGAAGACAACTTCAGTTTAAGGTTGGTGATCTGGTTTTGGCACATTTGAGGAAGGAAATGTTCCCAAGAGGAACATACAACAAGTTGAAGATGAAGAAAATTGGGCCATGCAAGGTCTTGAAGAAAATGGGACAGAATGCTTATGAAATTGATTTACCAGATGGGATCAGAATTTCTCCGATATTTAATGTTTCGGATTTATATCCATATAAAGCTGGTGAAGAAGGAGCAGAAGGTGATAATCAACTAAAGGTCCAGTGGCAGAAGCAGATGCCAGTTACAGATAAGCCACAGATGGAGCAGATACTGAATAAAAGGGTGGGTAAGAAAACCAGGAGGAAAGAATATTTTGAATATTTGATCAAATGGAATGGACACCCAGTTGAAGATGCCAGCTGGGAGACTGAAACAGAAATTCGGAAGCATGGACATACCGTGCAGGAGCTCATGGACAGGAGCCCATGCAAATTTTCAAGAGAGGGAGTATGATGCAGGAGCATCCCTCACGACAAGCAACCCAACGTGGAAGCAGAAGCCAGCTGGAAGACGTCCAGTGCAAGTTTTTGAATTTTTAAATTTTCTCTTGAAGTTGATGCGCTGAATATAAATGAGATCATTTAATTTAGTCACCTTGGTAAAAATGTAATCAAACCTCGAGCCATATGCTCTCGTCTGAGAAAGACAGAGGCATTTATAGTAGTAGTTGCAGGTAGATAGAATTGAATTCTTAGATTAGATAGTTCTCGAAGGAAGAGGGAAAACCGAATATAGACACTCCCATTTGTATCATTGTAACATTAGCAACAGGAGCAAGAAGAGTCTAGAGCATAGGAGAATAGCAGAGAGTTGTAGAAGAAGACACCCATGTACAGATCTTGAATTAATAGAAGAAGTTGATTCAGATTCATGGCTGTCGTGTTATTCTCTGTGTATGTGCATTGAATGCTCTGCTTATCAATATTACTTCCTGTTATGCATTTGTTATTATGTTGTGTGTCTGATTTCATGGGTTAAGATCAAAATCTGAGAGGAAGTGAGGTGAGTTACAATTGTTTCTCCTTTGAGCAACGATTCCTGCAAGGAGTGCAGTTGAAGTCATCCACAAGGAGTGCATTGATAGAAGGCTCGGGAGTTAAACTCTTTTTCTCAAAACACTCAGAAGTGAAAGTGGGTTGTTGAAATTGTGCAAGGAGTGTGCAGGATGAAGAAGAAGTATCAGTTGTAAATCTGAGCAGAGGAGATCTAAGACTGCTGCTGCAGGAAGTGCACAGAGTCAAGGGAACTTCAACACTTAGACGTGATTGAAGATTTGTTGCAAGGAGTGCGTGCAAGAGGTTCTTCCTGAAGGCTAAAGTTGTGGAAAATCTCAGGAGGAATAGACCCTCGAGTTTACTGAAGGTTCAGTGTAGAGAAGTTGCTGTCAGAAGTTGGAGAGAAGCGTCGTAGGTTGGCGAAGCGGCGAAGGAATCTCGGAGAGAGATACCCTTTTCATTTCGTGGATTAACCAAGGAAGAACGGACGGTCGAAATCTTCTGAAGAGGTGTCGCAAAGTTCTGAGGATCGTCAGATCTTGCAGAAGTGCAAGGAGGTTACGGCGAGAAGATTCCGAAGAGTTTGAAGCTCAGGAGGAGCAGAGCTGTCGATTCAGAGTCACAGGAGCCGTAGGATCTACACGTGGTATCATGTATTGGGGACTCGGGAGTTGAAGCCCTGAAATTTGTGGAGCAAGAGTAGCAATATTCCGAGACACGATATCCCGACAAGATCAGAGCCATTCATTGAGGAGGACACGTGTAAGGAGATTATCATCTCACAGACTCGGACATTGGAGGACCGAAAGGGAAGTCCTTTAGCTTCACGAGTGGCAAAGTGGTGAGAAGGCTAAGAACCATCCATCGGAGGGGATAGGTAGCAAGAGATCGATAGATCTTGCAAGCTTGGTAGTTCGCAGGGTGAAAGCCCAAGAATTGGGTATTCAAAGTCACGAGGACGCGAGGTGAGGAAGTGGTGAGAGGATCGCAGTCGTCCATTTGAGGGGACAGGTGGCAAGAGATCGACAAATCCCGCAAACTCGAGAGTTCGCAGGGTGAAAGCCCAAGAATTGGGTATTCAAGGTCGCGAGGCGCGAGGATGCGAGGCGAGAGGATCGTAGCCATCCATCTGAGGGGACAGGTGGCGAGAGATCGTGAGATCTCACGAACTCGGAAGTTCACAGGTTGAGAGTCCAAACATTTGGAACTCCAAGTCGCGAGGTCGTGAGTAGCGAGAGAAGGACATCCGTTAGATTCGGATCACAGGAGGACTGTTGGATCCACGCGAGGGATCGTGTCTCGGGACCCCACAAGAAAAGGTTTGAGAGTTTGGCGCGGGAATCGCGAGGTTGCGAGAAGGAGATATCCTAACAGTTGGAGAGCAGTGTGGGCCATAGCGGAGCGTGAGTGGAATACAGGTGGCCCGAAGCCCTCGGGATCTCACTGCGCGAAGCCCCGAGGTATTGACATTAGGAGTCGCGAAGTGCTGAGGAGCTGAGGTTTGTTTGGACGCGTGGCAGAACGTAAGGTGGGACCGCACGGCCGAACGGTGGACACGTGTTTCCTGGAGATAGGAGTCAACATTCTGTTTAATTCTCGCATCTCGGGGACTCGCGGAGTAGGAGGGGGAAAACTCGACGGTTTAACCAGCGAAGTCGCGAGGTTATGAGGTTGTGAGAGGCGCTAACATTAAGCCTATCCCACGGTTGCATTTGGAAAGAGCTATACCCGTATCGCCAAATTGAGTATCGCAAGATTGAAAGGGAAAGTTGGGAGCCTTAAGTCCCGAACTCGCGAGATATCGAGATTTAGTTGATCTCCCGGTAATCAAAGGGGAGACCTCGGAGGAAGATTTCTGTGGGTGCAGATTTCCCGATAGGGAAATAGAAGAACCTTTGAGTTCTTTGGGCGAGAAGAAGAAGGTCCTGTGAGAGTGGACGTGCCTGGGTGGCGCGCCCGACGTCATATTTCATATTCTGGAGCGAGTTTATAATGACAGAAAGACAAATAACTGAAAATAAAAGAAATTCCAATTCTCAGGAATGGTGTTACCAGCTATCTAGTATCAGATGTAAACTCAAAATACTTGAATAGATGATCAGTGACAGATATAAAATAAACCAAAAGATAATGAACAACATAAAGAAAAGAATGATATAAAATATTATGTGCAAAACTGACTAAAGATAATTTGACACAAATAACATTTCACATCAAGAAATTACATGAGAAGACAATGAAAAAACACTGCAAAGTCTACATAGGACAAAATCCAAAGAGTAAACTACTTTCTCATATAGTTTCAACGAAATATGTTCATCATATAGTCAAAGAAGAATTTATGGGATAATATACTCTTAAAGATTGAAAAAAATAATATATAAATGATAGCAATTAACCATGTATTGATAAAACAGACTAAAGCTAATTTAAATCATCTTCAATTCATTTGCTGAAATTACAAAACCCAGATATATGAGTTCTGTCTGCATAAAGGAACATTTTTTCAAATTGATCAGCAACTTCTCCTGCTGCAGTCTTTTCATTACAATGGCCAAATGCCTCAAGTGTTCTTCCCTGGTTTTACTAAAGATCAGTATATCGTCCAGGTACACCACCACAAATTTGCCAATGAATTCCCGCAGGACTTCATTCATCAGCCTCATGAATGTGCTGGGTGCATTCGTCAAGCCAAACGGCATGACCAACCATTCGTACAAACCCTCGTTTGTCTTGAATGCTGTTTTCCACTCATCTCCTTCTCTCATCCGGATCTGATGATATCCGCTCTTGAGATCTATCTTTGAAAAATAGTTTGCCCCACTTAGGCAATCCATCAAGTTGTCCATTCTCGGCAATGGGAACCTGTACCTGATGGTGATCTTGTTTATGGTCCTAGAGTCTGTACACATCCTCCAACCTCCATCCTTCTTTGGGCTCAGTACTGTTGGAACGACACATGGAATCAGACTCTCTCTCACTAGTCCCTTATCCTGCAGATCCTGAACCTATCTCTTGACCTCCTCGTTCTCCTGAGGTGTCAACCTGTACGCTGCCTTGTTCGGCAAACTTGCCTCGGGTATGAGGTCAATGTGGTGACTCACACTCTGCATCGGTGGCAATGAACGAGGTAGTTCGTCCACGATGATATCAGCGAACTCTCCAAGCAGTTCCTGAATCTCCTATGGCAAGTCGTCCACTCTTGTGCTTGTCAGAACAATCTTCGGCTTCCTGACAACTAAGAATTGTGGATCCTCATTCTTCTCCAGCTCTGTGAGAAGCTCTTTCCCACTCATGAGAAGTATTGTACTGGTTACTTCCGGTTACACTTTCTTATCCTTCCCTGGAAGCAACGTGTGTGTTTTCCCATCCTTCTCCAAGGTATATGTGTTCATCCTCCCATCATGAACAACATATCTATCAAACTGCCATGGTCTTCCCAATAATACATGACAGACATCCATGGGAATGACATCACATAGAATTTCATCCCTATAATCACCCATTTTAAAATTTACCAAGCATTGTTTTGTAACACATACCTGGTGTCCTTTCTGCAGCCACGTCACTTTGTAAGGACTTGGGTGTTTGTTCGTTTTTAGCTCTAGTTTCTCCACCATCTCGGTCGAAACGAGATTATCTGTGCTCCCACTGTCCACTATAACTTTGCATTTCCAGCCCTTGGTCTTGCAAGTCGTCCGGAACAGTCTGCATCTCTGAGCTGTGTCCTCCACCTCTCTCTCGGGTTTCAGGAGAACTTTATGCACTGTTAGCGACTTCCCGCTTCCGCTGTCTTCTTCCTCCACGTCCTGCCTCTGCGCCTCTACGACGTGAGTTTTTCCTCTGTCCACCTTTCTCTCTGGACAATCCACGGCTTTGTGACCGTCTTTACCACACGTGAAACATGTGATAACTCCTCCTCGACCTCTTCCTCTACCTCGGGTACGAGGAAATGTATTGGCATCAGCATATCCTCCTTGCTGATCATCTTGCTGCCTCCTCGGCTCAGCAATTTGCTGCCTCTGCTGTGAGGTTCCACCTCTTTCAGCTTTTCCCTGAGGCTTCTTCCAATCCTCCTTGGGCTTCTGAGTTCTTTCTTGGGAAACTGATTTGCCTCTAGGCTAGCTTCTGCCTCACCCTCGCTGTCCCTGCTTGTGGCTCAGCTTTTCTTCTGCTTTCAGAGCCATCTGATACGCATCCTCAACTGTGCGGATGGTCAGCATGCTCAGCTCATCCTGAATGTCATACCTGAGACCATTCAGATATCTCGCCACCTTTTCGTCATCACTCTCCCGATGACTAGCTCGAATGTTGAGCCTGTAGAATTCTTCGGTGTACTCCTTCACCGTCATCAGCTTCTGTCTCAAGTTTTTCATGCGCCTGAACAGTGTGATCTGGTAATCCCTCGAAATGAATTTCGCCTTCATCTTGGCGATCATCCGATCCCAGCTTTTGATCTTCTGTTTGCCTTTGGAATGCCTGTCCGCCTACAGCTCGTCCCACCATAAGGCTGCGTGTCCCTTCAGCTTGGTTACGGCATGCCTTATCTTCTTGTCCTCTTCGATATCCTCATAATCGAAGTAGGTGTCGAGTGCTCGGATCCAATCCAGCAACTCTTCTGCATTTAAACTCCCCTCATAAGTCGGGATGTCCATTTTTGTCTTCGAGCTCATCCTCGAAATGGCTCTGATCAACCTCTCTATCGAGGCATATTCTGCTGAGACTTCCTCTTCAGCATGTCCAGCTTCCTCTTCGACCTCGGAATCGCTGAACTCTACCGCACCAGCTCCTCGCCTCTATGCAGTCTCCATTTCCTCGAGTCTCACTCTGAGATCTCGCATCTGGCGTTCCATCTCAGCATTACCTGCTGGCCTACCCCTCCTTCGGGCATCCCTATCCTCACGATCAGGTGACCACCTTTCTCTTCTGGGCGGAATTATGTATCTACTCCTCTCTGCTACCTGAACAAAGAGAATTCCAACCTCCCGCTCTGATACCACTCTGACGCAAATCGTGAGTATCAGAGTGCTTTTCTTTTTCTCCTTCCCTTCTCTCGCCTGCAATATACAAATAAGATCTTATGGCTCTGATACCACCCTGACGCAACCCACCCCTCAGCGGACGGTCGCCCCACCAGGACCTTCTCTTATCCCGCGGCCCGAAGAGTCAATGCTCTTCCAACTCCCTCGGGAGTTCTTTACCCACAGTCTTCTCGACAATCTCCTCCTCGTGTGTCGGGAGATCGGGTCTCGCGATATCGCGAGGCTTGCAACACTGTCCTCGTACAATCAAACACCGAAACCCCGATCCCCGATGGTCAACGGTCAACCTCGGGGTATCGCTACTCGCGATGCCGAGCCCTTGTATTCCAAATCCATGAGTACCGAAGTGCCGATCCCTCGGATCAACGCCACCTGTACTCCACTTGCTCCCTGGGGTCCCATGCTGCCACATCGATCTCGGTATTTTGCGGATCACGGATCCACGATGCAAATCTCCCTTGCTGCCGGAAACCCCGAATGCCGAAACACCGATGCCCCAGATTCGTGCCACCTGTCCCTCCGCCAATCGACGGCTCCGATCAAATCGGGGAATCACAATTCACGATTTCAACGTGCATGTGATTCTTTCACTCGCCAACCCTGATTCACCGATATACGATGGCAAATGAATTCTCTGTGCGCCCGCGAGTTAACCCCCTTGCAACTCTTCTGTGATCAGACAATCTGCGGGGTTTCGCAACTTTCCTTCACAAATTAAAGTCGTCGATTCTCTTCCTCTTGAGAACCCTCTGTTTCACCACCTCCGTCCTGTGCAATTGAAGACAAAGGCGCTATCCCTCCTGAGCTGAATACTCTCCAGCTCCTCAGAGACTTCTCGAACACACTCCCTGTACTCGGTCTTCAACCACTTCCAAAATGATGAAGTCTCCTGGGTCCTGTGCGCTCACGCCCGCAACAGCCTCGACCTTTCCCTTCTCAGACTTGCTACTGAGACTCAAATCTGACCTGCACTCACCTGCACGGCTCGAATAACTCAACTCAACTCTGAGCAAAATGAGGACAAAGGTTCAACTACTTAGCCTCCTCAACGCACTCTATGCGGAGGAATTCAACTGCACTCTCTGCAGGAATCTCCTGGCTCAAGCAGAGAAACAATTGGAACTCATTCCCTCATTCTCTCAGGTTTCGAACCTGATATGCGATCACATATGCAACATATAGAAGATAAGCATAGAAAGAAGCAAACATGCAAAAGCAAAATATCAACAACACACAGAGATCAAAAACATCCATGGGATTGAATCAAAGCTCTTCCTATTAATTCAATATCTGTACATGGAGTTTTCTTCACAAATTCTCTGCTCTGCTCTCTTCTTTCTCCTGTATGAATGAATGGTTCTGATACAATGTACAAAGGGAGGGTGTCTATACTCCGTTTTCCCTCTCGAAAGTAAAACTGTCTAATCTAGACTTAATTATCTTATCTAACTGCATTAAATCTAGTAAATGCTTCATCTACCTAAGGACGAGAGCTTATCTGCTCAAGGTCCGTTACATGTACAAATGCGCTTCATCACATCAACGTATTAATGTTTGGCGCAGCCATATTACAATGTTTCAAAATTTGAATGCTGGCGCTGTCCAGCTGTTCTCTCTTTGCTCCACGCGCTGGCTCGCTTGATAGGTGAGCGATGCTCCTGCATCATTGAGACTGTCAAAACAGTTTTTTTTTTTGTTTTTTTTTACCTGGATACCCTTAGTCAGAAGTATATGTATAATAAAGTCAAGGTTTGTAGTCTTAGAAGACACTCAAGTATTAACTCCATAGGTTATAAAATTTTGATCTCTGCTTCTGATATTTTGGCCATGAAAAACAAAACAAAAATGTATCCTAGTTGTAAGGAGAATATTCAGGCCTACGGGCTTTAGCAATTATGATGATCTTAGAATTATTAGGGGCTCCCTGGTTTTCGTTTTGGAAGGACCCCCAGAATGAAGTTTGTACTATTTTGTATACACTTAATAGAAATCTATAGTTATTTTTTTTCTTAAAAAAAAAACTAGTTAGCATGTTTGTTATCTTTAATTTAAAGGAATAAAGGGATCAAACGTATTAAAGACGTTATCTTGATTTTATAGGTTGTGAAAATGAAACCTAGAATCAAATCTTAATTTTAGATATTGTGAAAATGAAGCCTAGAACCAAAAAAAAGAAACAAATGTAGTATTGGTGAAGACAATGTTTTTTAATTATTATTTGGAGGAATTCAATGGCACTTAAAGTGATGAAATGGATTCATTAGTATTGGAATGAATTCAATTCAAATTAATTGCACGAATTAGAGGCTTACACTACACTAATCCTAGAATCATTCAACCCCCCCAATTCACCCAAATCCTAGAGCGATGTTGGGAGTGTATGGGAAGTGTATGAGGGGAGGGGGAGAAGGAGGGTGATGGGGACAGGGAATGGTTCTAAGAAATGCACCTGCTCCTATGTATGGGAGGGTTAGGAGGGTGATAGAGAGAGAGAGCTACAGGGGAGGGGAAATTCCAAGAATCACCTCATCACTCCCGGAAATTTGGAAGTCCTATCAATATATATTAAAAATTATATAAAATTAAATAATTATAAATATTAAATATTAATTATAAAAATTCATATTTTTAAATTACTCAAGAGACAATATTTTAATTTAATAAACACAAATCACTCCAAAAAAAATATCATAAATCTAAAATTAAAATAACTCTATTTACACATCTCTATCATATTTTATTACAAATTTTCAATAATATCTCTATCATATTTTATTACAAATTTTTAATATTATATTATTTTTTAAGAGAGTTTCTTATTTATTAATGTCTATTAAAAATCTACAAATCTAGAATTCACTCGCAATGGAATGCACATCATGGGTGGCCTTAGCTTAGTTTCACAAATCAATCTACTAGTGAGTTGGATGCATATTGATCATTGTATTCTTTTTTAATTCAATGTCATGCTATATCGATTTTGAGGATAATTGATATAGTTTATTAAAAAAGAAATATTGAAATCTAAGTTATTCCTTCAATCTACACACTAATAATATTGAAATTTTACTTTAAAAAAAGTTAAGATATAAACTCTAATACATTATTATAATACTTAAACATAACTTTTGATTTGAATAATTTAAAGATTTTTATTTTTAATAATAATCATATTTATTCATTAATTTTTTTGTTAGCTAAATATCCTTGACTTGTAGGATTCTCCTGTGACTGAGATGCCATGACCCAGGGGTATCTAATCCGGGGCATCTAAGCCATCAAAATCACCCGGGGATAAAATCATCGGGGATCGCACCCGACCTGGACCGCACCAACCCTTAACATGGCTAGATTTGATGTGTCCCCAGAACAACACACTCCCTCATAGAATGCTCTACACCACAAGGACTTCAAATTTGAAGGACATGGGGGTGGGATTTGATCCACTTATATGTGCACGGGTCATGATACCATTTAATATAGTATCTCTAGGTGTGGTTACGTTCGACCACTACCTCAATGTACCTCCATGGCTCTGGGTAAAGCCCTCATGGGAATTGAACCTTGCCCAAATATGAAAAAATAATCCTCTCTTTCCACCATTGAGTCCAACCCCTTTGGGCTCATATTGATTCATTATTATGAGAATATTAATCATCTATATTTATTTATATATTTTATTGCACTGCAACTAAATGCATCTACAACACAATAGAAATAACCATAATATCATATTTTTAATTACTTTATTATAATCATGTTTTTATTTTTATTTCTTATTATAATTTAGTTAATTTTTAAAAGACAAAACTAAATCAATATTAAATATTAAATATAAAATTGATATTTTAAAGAATATTTAGTCTTATTCCTATTATTAGTTGATGCCAAAGGCTAGGACTATAGCATTGAATTCATGGTTGACCATCCATTAGTCCAATGTTGTACATATGTTTAACAAAATAAATATTTTTTCATAATATTTAAATTACTTTTATCACACATGTGATTGGTTAACCAATTCGATGTCTTTTGGTGGAGATCTAACCCAATGTGATTTTTCAATATTAGGTTATACCTAAGTTTAGAGTTTTAATCACCACCCACGAGACATTTTTTTTCCAAACATAGATAGCCTAAGTTTGAAGTTTTAATATTATATAACTACTACATCTATTCATTCATGTCAGTGGAATAAATGTATGTGATATCATATATTGGTTGTGAAGTGCAATGCTGCCACATATTTTTTTTTGAATGCTCTTGTAACAGAATTTATAGTTAGCATTCCACTAGGAAATCTTTGTTATCTCCCACTATTCACTCTTGTTTGAGGTCTCCTTTCTTTTCCAACCTCTTTTTTCCATCTCCACTTCTATTATATCCTAATATATTTTAGGAGTCTCCTCCTCTGTATATACCTTAGCGAGAGTATCTTTATAACTCTCTATAATTACAATTAGAACCCATATCTATACTTCCTCGTAGACCATCCATGAATGAAGTTCCATGGTTGTCTTCTCCCTCTCCCAAGGGGACCATTGATTCAATTTCAGGTACCATGAGGTGGGTGGACTTGGAATCACCCATAGTGAATGCAAATTCAGAGCTTAACCACTCCACACACACACACACACACACACCATGTGAATTGGATTACTCAACTTTTTGAGAAGAGTCGAGTTTTGGCCCTTTTTAAAAGCATTAAAGGTTTAAAAAGGTAATGATATACATTAAAGGTTTAGTCCCAACTATTTGTAAATTCAATTATCATCGTGGTTATCATCATCTAAAAATTTATCATGGACTAGTCATTGATCTCTTTTTTCATTATTAAATTTTTCTTTTTCCTTCATCAAAATTGATCTCTTTCTTCATTATTAAATATTTCATTTATTAGTAATCCCAATAATCAATAGTTTTTCTTGTAACTTAGAGTTCATCAAAATTGATGCGCTTAACTTCAGTTTGAAATCAATGATTATGTAATATGAAAAAATAATAATTACAAAATTCAAATGTAGTAGTGAGAAATTACTAATTACAAAATCTACAAAAAATAGACTAAGTCACAATGAATATTTAGAATACACCTAAAGTTAAATGATAATCAGTATTTTTTCCTTTTCCTTCTAGTTCACAATGAGCTTAATTAAATTAGGTGAGCACATAAAAGGATATATATATATATATTAAACAACCTCAGTGGGCCTAATGATTAAGAATATGTGTTTCCTCCTAAGAGGTCACAAGTTCAAATCAAGAGGGTCTCATACACCAATTTGGTGTCTAGCTTGGTCGTGAACTTATGGAACTAAAGTCAAATTAGTAACAATCTGATATTTAACAATCTGATATGTGGATGATTACCTAATCGTGTCAAATATTTACAACTATTAAGTTTATAAATTATGTGTGATGATCTTCTCTTCAATGGCATAAGAAAAACCTGCATTCTAATGAATTTTTAAGTTGTTGGGCACTTAAAATTCATTAATATTATCTTTCTTTTACATGATTATTATATTTTTTTAAAATAATTTAACACAAAATATTCTATTTTCAAAGCTAATGTTAACCTCAGAACTATATAGACATATTTTTTATTTAAGACATTTCATTTCAATTTTATTGAAGATTTATTTTATAGAATAAATAATAATAGGTTGACAATTTATTTTAGAGAATTTTGTTGTCATATATTATAACAAGAGGATGCTATTATTTGTTGGTTTTATTATAATTTTTATTGCTATAATAAATATATTTTAAGTAATTTTGATAAGTAATGCCCAACCACTTCACTTGCAACACTAGTTTTAGGAACATAGGATAATGCAATTTTGGTATTGGTATAAGCATATGTTGGAGTGGATATATCAATTTGCCACATTGCCAACTTAAGAGAATTGTAAGGTGATTATTAAGTGTTGAGGAACTATCTTGGTGCATACTAGTTACTTGGTTAGTTTAAGAGTATTGCATGGCTAAGAGAGCCTCAAATGGTGTGACGATACATGTCAATGTATGGTGATGTTTTCAAGAGGTAGTTCTTGGAAAGAGCATGAAGGTCATTAAATATTTGTTGGGTTCGAAAATTGGGCTTGGTCTCTTATGTAATTTCTTGTATATTAAAGTTTTTATGATGTTGCATGTAACAAGTGTATGGTTGTAAATCGTACATAGGCATGTGTACCCCTAATTTGGTTTTGTTTTATTAGACTCATGGTTTGGAGTTCAACAATATGTATAGGAGGATGAGTGTGGGCGTGTTTACTTGCACTTATCACTAGAAGACTACTTAGATTTGTTTGATAGCCTTGGAGGTTTTCTTACTAGTGTTTTAGGAAGGAGGAGTTCATGAAGTTTATGTGGATCTAGGGAACTTGTAGAAATAATTACAATGATGATGTTGATTTCTACATTGACTTGATAAGGAAGGCTGTTCACCTGTAAAGGAATTGTTAACACTTTTTTGTCAAGTGGGAAATCTGTTGGACATGGGCTATGGGTGATTATAGCGAACCTTTGTAGATAAATATAAAAGACAACCCTAGACTTTAGAAATACCAAAATGCATCCACACAATAGACAACAAAAGAATATAGAGAGAAACCTAAAGGTAAGTGTTTATGCTTGAATCCGTTAGGACCCAAACGACAACCTCACGAGGATGTAAATCCCCCTGCATTTTTATAGAGGTGGTACTCCTCTTTAGATTTTCTTAGGATTTTTAAATATTCAAAATGTGGGACTTGACAGAAGTCCATCGTAGTAGTTGAAAGAAACATAAATATTGCGAGAAACTAAAAGGAAATTTTTTTTGTTTTCTTTTTAAATAAAGTTCCTAAGAAAGGACCTAGAATCACACACTTCACACATTTAAAGAAAATAAGAAAAAATTCCTCACATCCATCATAGTTTAAGATAAATATTTCTGATCACATAAAATAAAAAAGAAGATGATCTGCATGCATAAGAGAACTTTAACAGAGTGGACACATGGGCATCTCAAATAAATATAATGATAGATCAACCTCAAATACTTTATATTTTGAAAGCAGGGTTACAAAGCATAGTCGAGATTGTTCCCAAAGTAGTTCTCTTGAAATTTCCAAAAATATATAGTCTGTTACATATTACTGAAATTGTAAATGTGTTTGTCTTAAAGACTAGGATTGGGGCTCCCGTGAACCATAAATCAAATAAATACAAGAAATAAGTTTTTAGAAGGAAGACGGTGGGCGGTAGTAGGATCAACAAGACCTGGTAAGAAGAAAAAAGGAGCTATCAATCTTCAGTTAAACCTTTCTAGTCAAAGAGGTGGAATACCACGATGAAGGACTTGATAGAGAAAAGAAGGATGTGATGAGTGTAAAATTACTATGATGGTCGCTTGTTTCTTCATTTGCTCGCTGATGTCCTTTTATCGTTTTCATCAACGGTTACAAGAAACGTTTCAACTAATTCTTGCCCTTCATTTGTCAGTTTATCAATAGACTTCTTGAACCATTCTTCGATGTAACTTTTCATAGGTGCCACGTTGATTTCATGTCAAATTTTAATATTGAACAACTCGCCCTCCAAGTCTCGGAGATCAATGTAAATGCCATGTAATATTTCTTCAATATCCTGATTTTTTACGGAGTAATCCACCAGCCAGTTATCTATGGCGTTCTCATAATATACAATTATGCCATAGAATTTTTCAATTGAAAATCCTTTAAAAATATCAACTTGCTCATCGAACTGTTGTTTTGTTAGGAACAACGAGTTAAGGATCAACTTGGGATCTTGGACTTCATTAGTGCTTTCAACTAGGTCCACCTCCATGAGCCTTTTGAATAGCTCTTATCTCCTTGTTATGGCTTGGCTACATGCATGAATGATGTTGTTCAAGCTCTTTATATTCTCCTTCTAGCAGGCATTCAACTGCTTCACCCGACTTGGAGAGGGAAGGTCCTCCTCTATTCTCTTTAGCTCTGACATGTTGGAAACTTTAATACTAAAGGGTACCACGACATCAAGGTAGAAACCTTCTTCACTTTTTAGGTCAGCCTTTAGGTATTCAAGGAAGGCATATGCCCTCGAGCCAAAATAAATCATGCTCTTTGAAATTTCCCAAGCTTCTATAATAAGTGTCATTCCTTTCTTGATATTATTCTCCACATAGCTCCTGGTTGACGTGAGTAAGCTTGAGGATCCTTTTATTTTGGCTGCGGGCGTGGTGGGTCCAACAATTGCCAAAGGAATGGAAAGGAGTGGAAGAGGATTTAAAGTCTCTTCCAGTTCCTTAATCCTTTTCTTTAAATTTATATTTTCCGCTTTGAGACCACCAATGGAATCGTCCAATGCATTGCTAGTTTCTTTATGAATTCTGGAAATTTGGGAAGTACACATATTTCTTAGGTTAAACTATGAATGAGATTTCTTCTTTTTATTCTTCACATTAATCTTCTCAATAATTATTTTTTTTAGATTCATTGTCAAAGACAATGCTCTAAAATACAAATGATTCTTCTTCATCAAATATCTCATTCTCAACAATTTCCAATGACTCATTCTGGTGGGTTGCGCCTCCTGGCTAGTCAATGTTAGGAAACATCTTCTCAATGTCAGCCTCAAGCTCCATATCTTTGAGGGAGAATCTATTGATCTCACTTTTGATGTGATGCTCTTCTTCCTCTTGTACAATATTCTTCCTCTTCTACCCCAGAGGAAGTTTATGTGAGCTTTCAATTTTTCCTGGAGGGGGGTTCTTGTCTCCTCCTCTGCCTGAACCATTGTTGATTAATTTTTTAGATGGGTGAGTCGTTGGAGCACTACTCCGAGGTGTTTTAGATTTAGGAGTAACACTTGGGGACTGTGAAATATTCTCACTGGGACCCTTTCCTCTCTATTTGCTAAATTCATTGGTACTGAGTATCGTCTCCAAGTCGCCAACAGTGTGGGTAGGATTGCCCAGGTTATTATCTTCTTCTTCTCCTAGAACAATGTGGATAAATGAATTGATAAAAACAATTGTTATGTTCCACAAATATTCAGTTAGGTTCAAACCCTCTAATCTTTTCATCATACTTGAGATTCAAGTTGTGGAAATGGTTTGCAAATTCATCAATTTTGTTGATACTTCTAAATACAAAATTTCGCCAATTTTCCAAGGCAAAGGTATGAATTGCTTTTTTCGTTTTTCATGAAAAAAGTGCAACCAAGATTTATATTTCCTTGTAGATTCTGTAACAAACATTATGTAACATCCCGGTCTGGCGCAGTGAGAAAACTTATTTTTTGAGGACACTTGCTCGCAAGTGATCCGGGCTTTTGTGATGTTAAACCATTTATACTTGATTATGATGCGATTGACAGATGACATGATGTTTTACTAGTTTTGATTGACACAGGTGCTGCTGACTCTGTTTTTTTTTAGTGTGCAGGGTTCTTGACCTTGAGGATGCAGAGGCATTGGTAGAAGCCCCTTGGACTCCGGACTGAGTCAGGGAGTGTGCTTTTGGGGTTGATATATTTACTGTGATGTTTCATTGATTTGATGATTTGATGATGACATGTCTGACATGATTGTTGATGATGCAGGCTGACGATAGCTTGCCGACTGGAATCACATATGGAGTAAAGGGGCCACACATGATTCCAGAGAGGTTGAGGGAGAGGGGTGGACAGCAGCCCTGCCACCACCTACTAGCACTCCCGCCGTGGCTCGAACTGTAGGTTAACGATTACCAAGTTCGAGAGGATCCACGATGTTGTGAGGGCGGACTGCGACAGTCACTCACGATGATTCTAAGGGGCGCACAATAAGGCGGGGGCCTTATTCCTTAGAACCCTTAGTCTCCTACAAGTTCACCTGGCGGAGTGTTGACTCTAGGGGTTATAGATGTCTACAAATCAGTCTAGTTGGTGAGTGACACCCTTGGAGCACGTGGTGCATCCTGAAGGGCACATCGCACAAAAGAAACTCAGTTGATGAGTGGCACCCTTGGAGCACATGGTGCATCCTGAAGAGCACGTCGCCCAAAAGAAATTCAAGAGGCGAGTGGCACCCTTGGAGCACGTGGTGCGCCCTGAAGGGCACGTCGCAATAATGTGGAGGAAGGAGTCAGCCTAAATAGCCCTAAGTCATCAACACCTGAATAAACCTTTAAGCAATTCCCCTAACCAATCGTTGCCTAGCTCAGAATCTAAGCGCTAAGCCTAAGACTTTTCTAGAGTAAAAAAAAATATAAAAAAAATTAGTATGACCTTAAAAAAAATAAAAAATAAATAAATAAATAAATAAATAAAAAAAAGGCCCTAGCATAAAATAAAAATTCACACAACAACCCACTTAA
>ML777846.1:106107-125696 GCA_009831015.1 Picea engelmannii | reverse complement strand
ATTTAGTGCATTACCTTTTAGGTTTTTTTTAAAAAAAAGGGGGGGGAAATGAGCTTTAATAAAAAGAAAATAATTTATGGAAATGGTAGGGATGCGTGACACTTGAAAAAGAAAGAAATTTTTAGGGTTTGATTAAAAAACTTAAAAGAAATGGGATTTAGGGTTTTTGAGGAAAAACCTAATGGGATTAGGTAAAAAAGGAGGATAAAAGGCATGAGAGGGGGAGAAAGAGGGGACCTTTTTGCTATTAGGTATTGTTATGCTGCCAGACTAGAGACTGGACGGATTGCTTGTAGGAGTTGGGGATTTCTCAGCTGACTTGAGTGGTAGCTCAGCCTTGGAGGCGAGCTGGGAAGCTAGGCTACTGTCTGGATTGTGTGTGGCCCCTTTGCGGCTTGGGGGGCTGAGAGGGAAGCAGAGTACCGCTAGCGTTTGGATGGGAGGTACCGGTGAGTCCTCTACGGTCGGCACGGAGCAGGATTGCATGGAGCGCGCGGACAAACCTTCAGAGAAGGCGAACAGGCAAAGGTACGCCCTTCGGTAGAATGAAAGACAGTGTAAATGGTTATTGTTTACACTCTGGACTGTGTTAGGATTTTATTTTATTTTCTTTGTTCTGATCTGCGTAATGTTTTTATTATCACTCCAGACAGCATAAATTTTAATCTACGACTGTGTAAATAAAATGTAGGTGAATTTGGACTGTGTAAATGAATTATTTGTTGTTCTTATCCGAGACTGGTGTCATTCCTCATTCTGGACGCGTCCTTCCTCCATGTAATCATCTGGTTGCATTTTTTTTTTTCCTCCTGTAAATATTCCTTGGTGGGGTTCTCTGATGGGCCATGCACTCCTCTTAGTCTTCCTGCATTTATACAGTGGAATTTCTCTTCGATGGTGGGTAAAAAAATCCCTGTACTTGTTGGTGAACTTGATCTGTGATTTTGGTTTTTAGTCTGAAGTGTTTTGTGTGGGCATGCAATGACTTCTGTGGGGGTTTCATATGTTCTCTGGCGTTCTCCTTGCCTGGGACGTCCCTATTGGGAATGGGGCGATTATTTATTTGCTGACAGTAAGCCTTTGTGGGCGAAATCGATCCCGTGGGCGTTTTTTTTCTCTTGCCAGGGAGGGGCGTTTTTATTCAATACTGGTATTCTGTACCTCACATCGTCTCACCCCTGAGATTTCATGTTGCTGTAAGTGCGTTTTTGCTGTCACAGTCCTTCCTTTAAGAAAAAGGGGAACTACTACTGCCTTGTCTCGTGTAGCTCTGTGGACCACTGATAAACCTACGTTTACCAATGTGATGATTGAAGAATACCAATGGAGGTTTACCACCATACGATTGAAGAATACCATACGATGGTTTACCACCAGTCGAGGGGTGCATCTCTCAACATTTTGTCTTCCCTAATCCTTTGCAAGGTGCCATTCGCATGTTTAAAACCATTTAACTAAATTGGAGAACGTTAGGGTTAGGGTTGCGAGTTTCCTTAATGGCGGATTCGTATCTTTCTCGTTGTCTGACATTCTGGCTGTGTCTGTTGCTAGCAAGGTGTATAGTCTTGTGCTTATGTTTATTTTGTAAATCAGAAGGAATCTCTACATTTCCCTGATCTTGTTCTACAGTGTTCCTGTCAAATCTTTTATTACTTCTGATGGGCTTCGTTTATTTCTTTGCTTACATTCCTCACTTTTCAGTCAACAGTCACTGCTGAGGGAAAAAGGGGAGGTCGTCCTTCATGGGGCCATTGGAAAACATTTTTATGGTAAACTGCCAATGTTTTATTTTATGTAATAAGGAGTGCACGTTTTTGCATTGCTAGCTACTCATTAATTAAATCCCTTAGAAGAGAATGAATTCTCGATCTGTCCCCAACGAAAGAAATAAAAAAAAACAAAAACGGTGGCCTCAATCACACCCCCATTGCTTGTATTCATGAGGTAATTAGAACCCTTGTCTACGAGCACGCGCACTCGACCCGTGCGTCTTCTCGGGGCACGTCCCTTCGGGCATAGTTTTGCCTTTACTTACCTCTGATTACCTTTTCCGCGTGGCGAGGTTGCCAGCTCCCAGTCACAGGCTAATCCAATCCTGGCGAATAATCCTTTATTGCTTTATTTCATTTTTAATGTGCTGCCGTCAACATTCAGGTTATTAATGCTGTTTATTTTAAATTATGGATTTCTTATCGGTTTAATTCATGGTTTAATAGGCTGCTTCTAAAAGCCGGTTTAAAAAGGGTTGTCTCCTTTTTAATATGGAACCGTTATTGTTTAATTTGCGATGTTAATGAGGGTGTTGAATCGAACTGTTAATATTGGTTAAATTTGCAATGATTACACTTGTTTAATGGCAATGTTAATATTGGTTAAATCGAAATGCTAATGATGATGCTGGAGCTGTCATATTAATATTTGCTTAATTGGCAATGGATATACTCGTTTAATTGCAATATTAATATTTGTTTAATTTGCGAGGTTAATGATGATGTTGAGTCGAAAGGTTAGTATTGGTTTAAATTACAATGATTATGCTTGTTTAATGGCAATGTTAAGATTGGCAAAATTGAAATGCTAATGTTGATGCTTAAGCTACAATATTAATATTGCTTAATCTGCAATGGTAATGCTTGTCTCATTGCACTAATAATATTTGTTTTAAATTGTGATGTTAATGATGATGTTGAATCGCAATGTTCATATTTGTTAATTTGCAATGATTATACTTGTTCAGGGCAATGTTAATAATGTTTAAATTGAATGCTAACGATGAAGCTTAAACTGCAATATTACTATCTGCTTAATTGGAATGGTAATACTTGTTAAATTGCAATGATAATATTTGTTTTAATTTGCAATGTTAATGAGGATGGTTGAATCGCAACGTTAATAATTGTTAATTGAATGCTCGTGATGATGTTTAATTTGCAAGGTGATTATTCGTTTAAATTGAAGTGTTAATGATAATAATTGTTTTAAGTTGTAATGTTAATGATGATGGTTGAATCACAATGTTAATAATTGTTTAATTGAAATGCTCGTGATGATGTTTAATTTGCAAGGTTATTATTAGTTTAAATTGAAGTGTTAATGATAAGATCTAAATTGCAATGCAATTGTTTGTTAGGTTATTCTAATGTATGGTAATAAATTGGTAGGAAAGGCACGATAATATGGAGAATGAAAATGTTCGAGGGTTTACCATTATGGTAATGATATCATTGCTCATTTATGGCAATTAACAGAAAAATGCAATGCGCCTGTGATTATTGCTTGTCCTCGATCTAGTGCAAAATGACCTTATAACTAAATAATGGGGGTTGATTTTTGGGTTTTACCTTATGATAAGGTATTCGTCGGTTAATGATAATTAATGGAGCAATTGATCGTGATTGATGTCTTCGGGTCTCAATAGTGGATTAGTCGCTTTAAGTCCTCCTGACTTGCGTCTCCCGTAGAGGTCATGATTGTCCCTGATTTTGTAGTACTTGGTGGTATTGCATTTCAAGGTCTGCTTGTGTCGGGAGGGATGTAGACACCTTCAGCAGCCTTAGTATATATGTCTGTGTGTGTGTTTTTCTGTGTAAGGAATCCAGTGCCGTATCAAGAGTCTCGGGCCTTTTAAAGGCAGGGTTTCCACTCTTGCGACACACCTGAGGGGATTACTAGTTTCTGCCTGAGCAGTCGGCCAAGAGCCTATCTGACCTTCTCTCTCCCCGGAGCAGAGAACTAAGATTAAATGCCCTGCTTTCCTGTGCAGAAATAGTAAACTATGCTACTATGGATTCTTCCTTATGTGCCTGTGTTGTACCTTTGTGGCGTCAATGCCTGTGGTTGCCTGTTATGCGCCCTATGTCATGGATGTTTATTTTTTGCGGTTACTGATGTACATCATATGTCGTTTGTTATGTTCATCTTGGTTGCGTCATGTTAGTCGTCGGGTGGTGTCGTAGAGCCCAGTGTGTCTATTTCTTATCTACACGTGCACACACACTTTTAAAAAAAAAAAAAAAATTTAAAGGGTTGTTGTCATAACGAGGAGAGTCGTTACACATTATGTCGAATATATGGCATGGAATAAAAGAAGTATTTTCCTTATAACCAAAAATTATGATAACATTTTAATTTTCCATTTGCTCCAAAGTCCCCTTTTTATCGAGGAATTTACTAGCCTGAGAAGATATTATTGGGTTATCTTTTCCAAACAACAATCCTTTATGGACCAAAACAAAGTCGTTGAGAACTTCATAAAAATGTAGGGAATCTCTGTGCCTCCATAATGCTTGGTACCAAAAGGTCATGGCGTCAAATCCACAATTCACCTTCTTACATATAGACAATTTAGGAAATTGACAGGAATGGGCTATCGCAAAAACCAAATAAGAAGACATAAACAATTTCTTATCCTTTTTATACTAAGACAATTGGGAAGATATTTATATGGAAATCAACTTCCCCCATTCGAAAATGGCCTTCTCCTTGAAAGTAAAATATAATATGTAAAGAATCATACAGGAAATGTTGGCAGTATTTTCTTGGCCCATAACTTTGGTAAATAACCAGGAAATTTCCCGAAATGGGTTTTTGAACAAGCTGACCTACAATATGGTAATATCTTCAAGGATGGTCATGGGATTCGCCAAGAATTTAGGTAATATATACAGGTCGTTGTCATGTTTTTTCAAGAACTCCCTGCAATCTTCACCTTTGAAGGTCAGTGTTAGCTCTGGGAGTTTCATCATTTTGCGGAACACTTGAGGTGAAAGTGAGATGAGAGAATGGTCTTGGAGTTGAATCATCCGTTGAATTGGTATATAATTCATAGCACACCAGGAAAACAACTCCTTGCAGTCAAAAACTTGAGGAACACAACCTGAACGGGTGATTCCGGATGTCCAAATTACTTCCTTCTGAGCAGAAGGGGATGAATAATAAGAGTACACTCTAGACCACTGAAAGTTTTTTTCCTCTCATCCAAAAATGTTCAAAGTATCTCCACATAACTGTTGTCGATCTGCTTCTACCATAAGTTGACGAGAGCATTCTTTTGATCCAGATAATATTTGAAATGACCGCTTGAGAGATATATAATCTTCCACAAATCATGGTTTAATAAGAAATCTCCTTGAGCCCTTTACCTATTAATAACAATATTTACGAGATCTGCATGATGATAGCATTAAGCCATACTAAATGTGTATTGGGAAAAGTGTGAAGGTGGCAGGGACGAACGAGAGCAAATAACATTTGGGACTTTTATGAATTCGTCAACCAAGGAACCCAGGAACCCATCGTTACACAAGGTTGAGAAATGGCTAAGTGTTGCAATGCAGTCGATCAGACTCAATATAGGAGATATCAGGCACTTAGGAGCCCGGGGAGTCCAATGGTCGAAATGTATATTGTGGATCATTTAGTTACAAAATGTATGTCATGGAACAAGGGATATGAAAGCTTTGAAACCTGCCAACCTGGGAACCTGTGACTGGATAAACTGCTAAGTATAGGATAATGTGGCGATCGGTCGAACTCAATACGTGGGAGTGTGTATTGGAGATGAGGATCCATGATTCCACCAACCTGGGAACCCGTGAACCCATTAGTTTTGAAAAATGACTAAGTATAGAAGAGGGAAAAGAAGGGAAAAAAGGAAAAGGGAAATTTGGGTAAGTATAGAAGAGGGAAAAGAAGGGAAAAAAGGAAAAGGAAAATTTGGGTAAGTATAGAAGAGGGAAAAGAAATGGACAAAAGAAGTTGGGAAAATAGAAAAGGGGATGGAAATTTTGGAAGAAGGAATTGATCTCAACAACAAGCTCCAACTATGGGATGATAACCCCCTGTGGATTGTCAAGAATCCAGAATCTCTCATGACCAGGTGCTTTTGCCCATTGGGCTATGGAGTCAGAGTAAGAATATACAAACTGAAAAATAAAATTATGTACAATAAGAATGTGAAAGTCTCAAGAGAATAAAACTTTCAAATTTTTCCCATTGACAGGCAGCATTAATCTTTTACCCTTCATGTCTTGGAGCATATAGGAGTTAAAACCCAATATCTTCTCAACAACGTATGGTCTGATCCAGAGTGCTTTGAACTTTGTATGTGTGGACAGTTTTTCCTTGGCCTTGTTCCAAAGGAGCACCAGATCTCCCTTCTAGAAATTATTTACAGTTCTACTCTAATCAAAATATATTTTGACGCTTTACTTCCTCTCATAATTTTGATTCAGGGATTTGCTTCGTTCTTCTTCCAACTTCAACAACTGATTGATTCTCCTATGGATGGGTGAACTATATTCTGCATCTTTGGTATTAACCACAGATATAAACACATTGAGCTCGAGGATAATCATCATTTTTGCTTCTTTCCCATAAACCAATAGATATGGAGACATCTTGGTGCTATCCTTTGGAGTCATTCTTCTTGCCCATAATGCATCCGTCAGCTTTAGATGCCAATTCCTTTGGTTCTTGTCAATGGTTTTCTTCACTATCTAAACAAGGGTTTTTTTTGTGGATTTAGCAAGGCCATTACCTTGTGGATAATAATTTGATGATTGATCCATGATGATTCCATATTCTCCACAAAACTCCGTAAACTTTGACCCGATGAAAATCGAACCATTGTCTGTGATAAATTTGTTGAGGAAAAGACATGAATTATCTTGCTCAAGCATTTTCAAATTTTGCCTCGCTAGGAAAATATAGTCGGGAATATCACCCTATGTTTTATAGCCTCAAAAATATTTTCCTAATCCACAAGTATTAATTACAAGGGTTTAGGCTGATTTATTAATGAAAAGAATGTTGCAAAAAAAATAAAATCTTTATATAAGTTTCTGAAAAATATACAGATTACAGAAAGAAAATATGGAGATTAAAAGAAAAAGTAACCAAGTCACAATACACACAAATGAGACAAAATAACAATCTTCTTTATTTCATTCTGAGACATCAAAAGTGTTTTTCTCTTTACAAAACCCCTGTGAGGGCATGGACCAAAGTCTAATTTAGAGATCCCCGATGAACACCATACAAAAGGATTCTGACAAGAAGTAAAAACTGAAATTTATAATCTGGATCAGCTTCCCACAAACTAGTGCCAATTTGACTCTGCAAAATATCCTTTATCAACAATGAAACTCAATTCATAAAATAGACAAGTATACACAAACTATCAAGTATGGATCAACACCTCTAAAGAAATCATCTGAATGATTTGGTTTAGTTTTCAACCTCGTTGTCTACAATAGGACCCTGCTGTCAAAAAGAGAATTAGGCTTTGAATGAACTCAAGAATGAATGAAAACTGAAACTATCTCATGAAATCAAAAAGGAAAACCTTAGTCTTGCTTCCTCCTTCCATTATCCTTCTATTCTCCTTCTCATTTAGCTTTTATGCCTTCCAAATAAGTTGAAGTAGTTCAACTACTTTCTTTAGTTAAGTTAGTTTGACTTAGCTAATTTAGCTTAGGAGAAATAATAATATTAATAATAGTTAAGGTTCTTTATTTAATAATAACTAGGTAGGTGGGACCCCGTGTGACTCCCTTCTTTTATTCTTTTCAAATTTTAAAAGAAAACACATTTGGATAATCATTTAAACACATGCCACCTTGTAACTCCTTTAAATACCATCAAAATTTGAATATTTAAATATCAGAAATAATTCAAATCATATCCAAAAATATGTAAATATCCACATAATCCACATTATCCCCAAAAAATAGCTTGTTGTCCAAACTTTCTGCAGACCACTGTCTTCAACAACTCAATCATAAAAACACATAAATTAAAATCCATACTTGCCACTTTGAGAGGCAATCTTTCTTTTATCACTGTTGTCCCCCTTTGAATTCCCAGAAGTAGCCTTTGGTTGATTTGAACCTTGAGGTTGTATCTCACTAATAACATGGGAACAATCATCCTTCAGATGCATACGGGAAGACACTAATTTTGAAGAGTCATTTGAAGGAGAGGAAGGGGAGGCAACAACTTTGCCTTTATCTTAAACAAGAGGATTGAACAAGTGAATGCACAGGGGAAATTTGAACATTAGGATTTACAGGTGGTGGTGGAGGTAATGACAAATTGGGCCAGCTACGATGGTGAGAGACAGTCGGATTGACAATCTCTTTCCATCCATCATTTGCAGGGACTTCTAGTTGCAAGGAAACATGAGAAGGCACAGGAATACCAGGGATGTTTTGAGGATGAAAGGCGGGTGTCTTTGGTCAAGGTTGTACTATTCCTTGCCTGATCCAATTAAAGAACCCATCTTCGAACAACTGGTTCAATTCCTGGGAGTCAGCATCAAAATGAATGGAGAATCTAGGCCTTCTAGGCCCTATGTTCCAGTTTTCTCTTCCTCTATTATTTCTTCCATGACTTCCCCTACTGAAGAGAATCATCCTGTATGTAGAAATTCATCAGTAACTAAGCCCTTAATAGACCATACATGACATTCTGAGTGCATGAAACAATAATTGGCTCAGAAATTGACATGAGATGCATGTAAATCCATCCATAAAAACTATTTAATAATTTCCAAGTGAGGAGTGATAGGGTTCATGGGACATATGAAGGGAGTGTAATAAGATAAAGGTGGTATACTGAGGGGGAATAGACACATGAATATTGCTCAACAATTCATTAAATAATTTAACTATGTAAAAAAAATATCAGTTGCCAACCATTGTTGTGTCATATCTTTTGTCATTGTTATACAAAGTTTTTTAATTCATTTTACAGAATAGGGATGCCAAAAATGATAATGGGATTATGAGGGGGGTATAATGAGCAAAAATTGGTAGCATGAGATGGAATAAATAATGGATAATGTTCATATAAAAATAAATCAAATCAAACAATCAAACATAACTCTATTCAGACCTCCATAATTCAATAAGCATTCACTTTTAAAACCACGATCTAAACTGTCACTTCTTTTACATATTTCTTGTTGACTTTCAAAAAAACAATTCATATGCCCAGAAATACTCAATTACAGTAGCCTTTGCATCTATATAATATTTATATAGCAGTCCTATCAACAGTCTTGCAATCGATATGTTGAACATAATAACCCTTTGAGCCACAACCATTCGTATTCCAATGCTAAATATCTTTTCCTTTTAAAACAAATAGAAGACGCATGGTGATCTCAGCCATTTATAACCAACTCTTGTTCTTTAAAATCAAATAAGAATATGCACAGTATTAACCATGATTTTTTCATTATTTACAAAATGTTTTTCATAATCAACTGGGTGTTAAAAATCATAATCGGGCTGCAATCCTTTCATACACATGTGTCTCTTTTAAAAATATAATCAACATAGGGATTGATTCGAACAACATTCAACAATTAACACACAACTTTGAGCCCAAACTTCTCATAATTTCGCATGTACAGACTTATTTTTAAAACTTCCCAATCGAGAAAGAAAACCAACTCGTGCCCATTCAAAGCAACATGCACAGTGCTCTTTTACCCTCGACTAGATTGTTACGATATCAAAATCATAATTAGGGTTTAAAAACAATGAACAAAGAGAAATAATAGTCAATCAAAGGAATAAGTCCTCAGAAAACACAGACAGCTCGTGCCTTCAAAAAATTACCACAGAGAAGTAACATGTAACAACCCTCTTGATAGTGAGGGTTATCAAATGACAGTCGACCACCTTCAACAGAGAACGAGAGGAAGAGAACTCTTAAACGAACTGTAAAAATAATTTCCAAGAAAAACCTGTGGCCAAACAAAAGCATATACAAAGCTTCCATTAAAGTTCTAGGTGATGTTAAACCAACTATGCAATGCTTTCCATGCAACAACGATAATGAGGACAATGCCATTATAACTAACAGCTTGTGACTTGGACAAAACAAGGAAATAAATTTAAACAGTTCATATTGTAACCTAGAGGATCTAAAAACCAAACACAGAGACGAAATTGGAGTGGTAAAACTTAACACAAATACTGGTTGTAATACTTATGCACAAAGCTCAGAGCTTGCCAAATCAAAACCATAAATTTCCACAGAGAACCAGACCCAAAAATGCAAGCTAACCGAGCATGCCTCTCTTGCTATTTATCCAATAAACCCATCCACATATTACACACAACAAAACATATCCATTCCTCTTCTCCAAAAGGCCAACCATTAGAATATTCACCAGAAGAAATCATAAACATAGCACCAATACACAGTCCAAAAGGATTAAGAAAAACACCGACCTCAAGCAATTATGAGCCAAAAATTGATTCATGATGTAGATTAACCATCATGGATGGAAAAATAAGGAACCATACCTGGAAAATCCTTCTCGAGGGAGAGAGTTAGACTGTATCATCCTTCATAACCAAACATTGTGGAGCATCAACAACCACCAGAGCCAAAAAACCAAATGCAGGCATGGATAGGGTGACGGGCCTCGAGGATTATTTGAGTGATCTGCATTAAATGAACATCACTTCCTTCCCCAGCCTCATTCAATTCAATGTACAAGCCATCCAACCCACCATAGCTCTAAGCATTTAATCAACCACATATTTCATTGCCATATCACAAATTGCATAGTGCACCACCCTAAGTATTGTCAAACTCTTCTAAAAATAACCATGTGCTATAACGTTACCACATATGCTTCACACATAATGTTTAAAAAAGCGCATAAGTCTATTAGCAAGGGTTATACACCCTTATTTTGTCACAATTACATATAACATTAGGGCTTGTACATAGTCCTTTTATTTGAAAAATCTCCCATATCATCCCTTATCAAGATCATAACTAAAACAATTAATTCATGTTTAATTGCAATGTCAAAAAAAAACTGATAATGATCCTTTTATCCATAGGGAATCCTTAATATAATTTGCGAATGGACATCAAAACTATCCAGTTCCATGCAATAATCAACCACCAACTTATATCACCAAAACATTTTAAACCATAATTTGAAACATCGAACTGTAGAAGATTCTGTTGTTATCATCATAATAGCAACAAAATATAAGTGTAGTTTATCCACCATAGCGCCACAAGCCTACAAGGGGGTCCCACCTACTAGTTTATTATTAATATAAATAAATAATAGAGATTGACAATCATTTGCAAGCAATATTCATTGTTGCGATTTTAAGCGTCAACAAAATTTATTTGGGACACCAAATCTCAACAGAATATTTTCTTTGAGGAATTTAATTAGATCTTCAGCATCAACCTTCTTTAATTCCATCTCTTCCAGACATTTCGTGAAGTAATATGTCTCCGTGAGAATGTATATATGCCCCTTGCTAGACTTCGGATTAATTGGCCCAACAACATCAAGTCCCCATTGGGAGAACGATTGTTCTACAATTATGGGCTGCAAACGCATCGCAGATTTCTTCATTTTTCCTGACAATTGCTGGCATGACAAACACTTCCTTATTGTGGCATATGAGTTTCTGAAAATTGATGGCCAAAAGAATCTTTCTCTTATTATCTTGTGGGTGGTTGCAGTAGGTGCAAAGTGTCCACCGCATATTCCCTCATGGAATTCTCTTATTAGTTATTGGGCTTGATTTTCATCAATGCATCTCAGTAGTATACCATCATAATTTCTTCTGAACTATATGTCAACAATCAACATGTATTGATTTGCCTTCATATTCAATGTTCTTATCTCCTTGGGGTTCATGGTGACAGGAAATTTCTCGGACCTTAAGTAGAATATAATATCTTTGTACCATTCTGAATCAGCCAATGGTTCTTTGACTGAATTTGAAATCATTCTGTCAACCAAATATTTTTTTACAATGATCTTACATAAACCTTGTTCTTTGATATCCTTTAAAGGTTTAATCTCTATATCATATTCTTGTATCTTTGCCAACCAGTTAGCCCATTTTCCTTCTCTCAATTTTTTATTCAGGAGCATCTTCACTGGTGATAAAGGAACATAAGCAATAACATGGGAGTTCAATATGTACGTCCAAAAGTGTGCTATTGCTTTTACAAGATCCAAGGCCTGCTTCTCTGGTTCTGAATACCTCAAGTGATAGTCATGTAGAGTTTTTCTCATGAAAATTATTGGGAGTTGTTCTTCTTTGATATTCTTCTGAGTAAGAATGGATGCAACAATTGTCTCTGTAGAAAATGAATAGATGATGAAATGTCTTTGAAATTCCAGACTAATGAGGACAGGAGTAGTGGTGATTTCTCCTTTGATATTATTGAATGTCTCTTGAGTATCCGCTGTCGATTCAAACCTTTTCTCCTTTTTCAACAACAAATTTATCGTCTTCACGATACTTGCATAATCAGGAACAAATCTTTGCACAAAATTGATCTTGCCAAAAAATGATTGGACTCCCTTCTTGGATGTCGGGGCATTGAGCTCGTTTATTGCTTTAATTCTTTCTGGATCTATGTAAATCCCTTCCTTTCATACAATATGGCCCAACAATTTTCCTTGAGTCACAGGAAACAATCATTTCTTTGGATTCAGAGAGACACCATATAATCTACATCTTTCAAAAACCTTTCTTAAATGATGGATATTATCATCCCTTTTCTTTAAATGCATCGTCAAGTCATGTTGATAGTCTTCCATAAACTTTCCTATCAACCCATTGAATGCATGATCCATGGCCCTCTAGAATGTGGCTCCAACATTCTTCAAATGAAAGGGCATTCTAGCATAGGAGTATGTCTCCCAAGGTGTGATAAATGTCGTCTTTTCCCTGTCCTCCTTGGCCACCAAGACTTGGTTATATCTGGAAAAACCATCCAACATGGACATGCAGGCTGATCTAGTAACTTGCTGGAGAAGGAACTCCATATTAGGCAAAGGAAAGTTATCCTTTATTCTTTCTTTGTTAAGGTCTCTGAAGTCAACACACATCTGGATTTCCTAGGTCTCTTTTCTTACAATCACTGGATTTGAAAGCCAGTCTGAGTGTCTAATGGGATAAATTATTCTTACCTTCTTCAATTTCTCCAATTCAATCTTTACCAGGGGTTTTAGCTTGGGATTCATCATCCTTATTTTTTGCTTCACTGGCTTTGATCCTTCTCTTAAAGGAATGATATGTTGGAATATAGTTTTATCATAATCTTTTAAATAATCAGAGGTCCAAGTGAACACATCGATGTATTATTTGAACAAGGCAACAAATTGATCAACTTCCTCAGTGGTACAATCAACTCCCAAGTTGACATATTTTAGGGAACTGTCAGTTCCAATATTGAATTTTCTCGTTTCTTGCACTTTTCGAACTAAAACTTCTTCAAGGAGATTCTTAGCAGGATTGTCTTTTGTAAAAATAGATTCATCTTGTATACAATCTTTGGGGATAGAAGACGAGTGATCGTCCTCCTCCTCATAATCATTTAACAAAAACATTTCTAGTTGTTCATCATTCTCAAACACTTGCAAGTACTCAATGTTATCGGGCACGAATGGTCGAAAATCTCTTTCTACCTGGAAATATGTTTTACTTTGGATATTGTCTGGGTTTGACAATGAGGTCGCCAGGGATAACGAATCTACCTTTTGATTCTTGTCCCTTGGGATAAAAGAAATGTTGAAGGAACTGGAAGATTCCATCAACTCGTTAACTCTTTTGAAATACAACTTAAGTCTTTCTTTTTTTATTTTATACCTCTAGGTAACCTGATTGTTGACCAACTCCGAGTCACAAGTTACAATTAGATGTTCTATTTTCATTTCCTGTGCAAGGATCATCCCCTGAATCAGAGCTTCATACTCTACCTCATTATTAGTGCATAAAAATTCCAGTCTCACAACATCTGGATGCATAATCTTACTTGGCCTCAAAAGAACACTTCCAACTTTATTCCCAAACCTTGAACATGCTCCATCTAATGACATCCTCCAATAGCTTTCAAACAAACGCTCTTCATTCTCCGTGTCTTGAACTTGCTCTAGGATTTCGTTATGTTATATGTCTAAGATAGCATAGTTTTCAATATTGGCATCTATATAATCCTCCATCAATTCATTGTTCTTATTTTTGAATGAGAAGGGTTTTCTAGGTTCACGTGGTACTTTAATCATTACTCCTTCTTTTCCTGGTAGCATCATACAACTTCCGTCGTTCATTATATATCCCGCGATCATATATGTCCAATCTCTTCCCAGCACAACTCCATATGTTGGAGGAAGGTCTACCACAATAATATTGAAAACCATAATGACATGGGGGGATCTTGTAATCCAAGCATAAAAGTCCTTGATTTCTCCATAAGCTGGCACTTTTCTAGAATCAATTGCATATATGCTTTCATCGGTTTCATAATACTTGGTGCAACTCATTCCCAATGCCTCCATGGCCGCCAGTGGCATTATATTATTTGTTGCATCAGTGTCAACTAAATAGTGATGTAGTGCAACATCATGATTTTCAATTGAAATGTAGAAGGAAGGGATTTTACCTCTCAGCTTGGCAATTAACGGGCTATGGATCTGTTTTGGATTGGTAACATCAACTTCTACTCTTTCAGATGGATCATCCAACAACTTCAAAAAAAATTCTCTTTGTTGGGGAATCATCACCACTTTTGTAAAGGGCATGGTTATCCTTAATTTACTCAGATCCTTTACAACATTATATGTCATTTGAGTGGAGTTTGACATCATGTGTTTCCTTTTACTTCCAATGCTATCCGTCAATTTCTCATTTTCTCTTTTCTCATTTGTTTTTTCTTTTTCTTTTTCTTTTTGGTTCTCTTTATTAGAATCCCCTTTATTTTTTGGTCTATTTACAAATCCTCTTGTCTGGGTGATGTTTTCTTGCAAGTTGGGATCGTTGTCTCCCTCTTAAAATATATACATAGACGTCTTGCATCTATCTTGTTAGCACTCTGTAAATTTCCTAGAGGTTGACAGAAAGAAGAAATCTACAAGAGGTAACTTTATCCAACCGCTTTTGAAGCTGGGATCTAGCCCTTCCAACTTCAGAGAGGGATCTCTCTATGTGATTTAGATATGTTTCAAATTTTTAAAATATTAGGCTAGGTAAACAAATAAGTTGGTTTTGTTGCTTTTGTGTTTGTTGAGTTGGCTGAGATAGTTTACACATCCATTGGGCTATGGGGTCTGCATCTAAAAATGAAATCCAAACTAGAAAAACAAAGGAAACCTTTCATGGGGTGAGATAATATAATCATTGGATTCTTTAGTAGCATAAATGAGGAATAGTAGAAAAGATGAGAAGGTCAATTACAACAAAGAAGCAGTTAAGAATTTCTTTATTGTAAAATCGAAAGATAGAACACTAAAATCTTTGAGTTAGAAACAGGGTGTACGAGATAAATCCTGCAATGTTCGTTACTTCCAAAGATTAGATTTAGAAAACAGTGTGATAACAAAGTGAGAATAACGTTCAAATTAGAGAAAAAAAACATCACCAATGAATACACACAAGAATCCTGTAAAGTGCCTCTTTGTATTAATGGAAGATCTCTTCAAAAATATTATAGTCTGATAGCTTGTAGGGCCTGAAGATCAACAACCGCAAATACTTAGAAAAGTGAATTATTTATAACTCAAAATTACAAACGACCCTATCATTAAAGATCAGGATGTGGTAAATCTATTTTTAGCCTATCTTAACAAATTACAGAAATCTAGGAACTGCTTGATGATGTGTTATAACTGCATGTTGTTTCTTGGGTGAACCATTGGTGAGGCCTCTACACGACCTCGTCTGACTGGACAGCTGACTGGACTGGAACCGCTCATTGATTACTGAATCAGATCATAGAGTTCTTCCCATCGAAGATGACTGGGAACGTTGACTTTGAGTAGCGTTCAATAAACTTCATCCATTTCTATGTACTTGGCAAAGGTAGGTTTGGTGATGAAGATGTATCGGATCTCATGTTGAATACTGATGTCCAACTGAAGCGCATCTAGATATGAATTTCCAGTGATGCTGGCTTGAATCCCTGAAAACTTTGAACTGTCCTTAGCCGCATTAGCCAGTCTCTTTTTGTAGTCTGGGAGTGTCATCAGTTTGTCATTAATTACCTTCAGACCAGGAAGACCTTTCCTCTGTAGAGCTTCGATCTTACTGAAAAAACTTTGTACCCCTAGGTCCATGACCTGAACCTTCTCTTCTAGCTGAAGCATCAATTCTCTCTTGGTCAAAACTCTCTTGACCTCAAGGATGGTCTCTGTTCTATCCTCAATTTTCAGCTCTTCCAGCTCCTCCCTGGTCTTAGAATTTAGGAACTTGATGATTTCATTAGCCTGTGTGGGCATTTCTCCCAATTCCGATCTGATCTTCTCAATGGTATGTTTGCTTCTCTGCACCAATTCATTTTTCTCAAACATGATCTGTATCATTGGCCATGTCTCGTTCATATATTTGCTGATGTCTGTCCAGACACTTTCTTTAACTTCAGCCAGAGTTTTACCTGCCACTGTTTGTTTCCGAAGTTGTTGTAACTCTTGTTTGTGCTGGTCTGATACCTGCTTCTCCTTGGAGAGGTTGATCTGATAGGAAGATTTAAGTTTTTGAAGATTATCAACCTCCTTCTTGAGCCTGTTAATCTCTGTTTCCTGCAGGTTCATCTCTTCCATAGATTTGGCCAATTCGGTTGTCTTTTCCAGAGATGTCAGTGGATTCGTCGATGGGACTTATGTTACTGACGTTGTGCTCACTCCTGAGAGTGGGACTGCACTCAATGGAATGACTTCCATTGGCTTCAGTTGTTATTTCTCTTTTACTAGCTTCTCCATCTTAGCTTCCATTTCCTTTAGTTGCGCATTCTACTCCATGATTAGCTTAAGCATTTCATCTTTTTCTCTTTCTATCTCTACTATTTCCTTCGCCTACGAATCCTCTGTTGGTGGCAGTTTCAATTGTTTCCTCAAGGAGGCTATGTCATCATTTTTCTTTTTAATCATCTCCTCGAATGCTTTCACGTTTGAGGGATCGTACTCGATCTTGAGGACCAGTTCCTCCAAAGTCTTGAGCCTGTTGTACTTGGCAAAGGATGATATTTTCTCCAACATCAACTACATTTGGACATTGTTCAGGGAAACTTGCAACTTGGACGTATTAGTGGAATCATGTGCCAATGTATGGAAAACCATTTCTCCTATTTGCTTGTGCAGATCCATCTGATCGGCCGGACGCACTTCTTTAGTTTGGAATTCAAAGGTGGCCCTTTTGTAATCAGTGATTACCTTTGGATCTGGAACCTGTGCTTGGAGGAATGCCATGTGCATTCTTCCCTTCTCAGTGTCAAATGATAATAGTAGCCTATGTTGTACATTTGATGTCTACTTCCAGAACTGGGCGCAAGTGCTGCTGGTCAGAGTCTGATTCTTTTTCCTGATCAGATCATACTTCTCAAAGATGCTCAGCTTCGGTCCTATCCTACTTGGCTGGGTGGTTGATGGAGTATCTGTATATTTCTTTGGAAACACTGAGGTTATGATAGGCTAGAGGCTTTCACTGAGGGGCGGCCTATTAAATTTTGTCACTGTAGTAGATGGAACTTCTTTTTCCCCAGTCGGGTCAGGAGCTGGACTAGATTTGGGCCTCTTGGTATGCAGTTGAAATTCTTCTGACGATACTTTAGTGACAGGAGATGACGAATCTTGCCTAGGCCTTTTCTCTTTCGGAACCTGTGGCGTGGTTGTTTGTGACATAGTGGCCAGGGTGTCTTGTCGTTCTACTTTGACCAAAGTGTTTGGTTCCCATCCTGTCAGATTTGCAAATTTCTCGACTTCGGGCCTAGATTCGTGGACATACGGGATATTCTTGTTTTTCACCCTCATCTCGGAGATAATCCTGCATGGGACATAGTGCCATATGAAACTCATGGCGAACTTCATTTCCTTCAGCAACCTATCTGCTTCCTCTCCAGTGCCACGATTGTTGCAAATGAAAGAGCCAATCTACCCTTTGATTCTGAGTTGTTGCCTTTTCTTTAATGACACAAAGTGAATATCATCAGAGTTTATCATCTGCCTTATGTACTCCAGAGCAAATATTCTGACAGGCAAGTATCTAGGCAGCTTGTACAGGGCCAACTCGCACCCATATACTCTGATATCAGTATGCTTTTGGTATAAATACCAATCTCTAGTCTCCGTGTGATCCGAGAGATGCAGGATCCTCTGAACTTCATCATTTATCCTAGGTTCGGGCCTTTCGCTAAGCATACTTACCACTGGGTGATAGAATTGCTCGATGAACTGCTTGAAACTGAATTATGTGGAGTTATGCTTGAGCAGGGAGGTCCATGTAGTTACTGCCTGGGTTCTACCATCTCCGTCCATCTTCTACATGGAAAAATCAAATTTGTCCGCTTGGAAGAAGACGAACAAGTACGCCAGTATTGAAGAATACCGGAACATGCCTTCCGTGACGAAATTGACCAATTGTTCATGAATATTATTCACCAGGAACATGCTGAAGTCGAACTGGGTAGTGGGCTTCTCATCGATGGAGAAAATGGACAGAAATCCCAGAATGGGTTCATCTACCCACTGATCCGAATAATAACCCAACAAGGCGCAAAGGGACGACATAATCTGGTTTCCTTTGGTTGAAAACATGGAAGAATGATAAGGGAGATTTGTAGTGGGGAGTTGAGCGTATTGTGGGAGAAAAAGCTCAAATATCTGAGCTCTTTGAGGGAAATTCATCTTCTGGGATAATTCTGTAAGAATTTCAAGGTTAAAAGGTGATGCGGAATTAGCTCGGGATATTTGCATCATTTGGTCGATGGTTTCAGGTGTGATGAGGAAAAGGACTTCTCCAGACGAGGACACGATGGCTCTTTGCTTGGGAATATAGTGGGCTTGGAACTTGAGGGAAAACTCTGGAAAAAAGTGAATCTGAGGAAAGAGATACAGGGGTAGGTTGGACTCCCAGAGTCCAATTTCGTCACTCTGGTCCAAGAAAACTTCTTTGAGCCATGACAAAAGGTCTGCGAAATAGAAATCACAGTTTGTATCGGTGATAAAGTAATCTTTGTCGGCCAATGGGATTCTATCGAGGTCGACAGGAGGCGGGAGAAACGGATTCTCCTCTCCTTCTCCTCGTTTTGACTTTGGCACCATTACTGTAACAGTACCTGCAAAAAAAAACGTTAGCGGGGATGACTGTAGATGGGGGCGACTTATTGTAATGGAGAAGAAAACGGTGTAAAATTGTCTGGTGAGATGAGTGGGTAAATGATGAAGGAAAGAAGAGTGAGGGTAGTTTTGAGTAAACGAAAGTTTGTTGGGTGCGGGGGACAGGTCAACTAGTTAACGGATAGGTTATCCAGTAATAAATGGCCAACGGATCACTTAGAATGTGAGATAGTGGGCGACAGTGACTGAGTAATACGGATGGGTGAAGTGGCGGTTACTGATCGGGGTAAAAATCATGGTGAGGGGGCTTGCCATGAGTGAATGGGGGAAGGACTGACAGAAATTATGGGACGTTAATCTTATGGAAAGGTGGATGATGACGTCAAGAGGCGACGAAGGTATGTCAGACGGTAGGAGGCGGTGGGACTCGGGACCGGTAAATTAATGCCACGTATAGATAGGGGCCCGCCAGAGG
>ML777846.1:94371-105940 GCA_009831015.1 Picea engelmannii | reverse complement strand
GTTAAAAGCAGAATGGTTGGGGGGGTCCAGAAAGATCTGTCCACCGTGGATCTGAGTGCAATCATCTGGACCATTGATATATGAACGGTACATAAGTGAGGACGAGGAAAGTACATGTGTCAGAGAACTTAGGATAAGTTCATTTCACGGGTTTTTTCCCAAGGCTTTTCATGCATACACCACCACGGGGTTAGACAAACAATGTTTTAAGTATCCAAATCATGGTGTAATATTGATCATCAAACTGGTTTACCGGAGTAAAGCAACTAATCTATATTCTAACCTAGCTTCCTATGAAAATTAACCCAGATTAGACTGTTGGGCTAAGAACTTACTCTACCCTGGGGCTATCTGAACAAGTTTAAACAGTCTGGCCAGATTTATTCACTAATCTAACCTAGATCCTTTGGCTAAGTTTGAACGGTTTAGCCAAGCTTATTCACTAATCCTATCAACATCAATTTAAAAAGAACTTGGCCATGCTTGCAAGGTATGGACCAAATTACTATTATTGCATGGGGATTTTACTGAAATTCTTTTGTGCCCTCTTTTCTTTTTCTTTTCTTTTCTTTTCTTTCTTTTCTTTCTTTTTTTTCTTTTCTTTTTTTTCTTTTTCAAATTATTTGCAGAATGAAAAATCATTTGTCAGAAGAACACTAGAGAGAGATAATATTCCAGTCACCAGTTGATACTATATTTTATAGGATGATAACATGTCCATCTTCACAGTTTCGGATCTTTCATCAGGTGAGTAATAATTTTCTTTCTCAATTAATTGCTCGTCATAGACATCATCCAGAATAGTCGCATTTGGAGTAGGTTGTCTGGGAACCCTTAGTCTTCGTGGGTTATCCGTGTTCTCAAACCTCACTTTGTTTTCTGGGGGAGGGTTCCTCCTTTTCTCTGGGATTGGCATTCTCAGGTTTGAAATGTAATTATCTCCCCTTCTTAGTCTGGTTATCTCAATCTGCATTTGTTTGATGGTTCTATTCATCTGTGCAATTTCGATTCTATTCTTAGTTTAGTGTGCCACCACAGGGTCAACCTTTATGTCAGGTATGGTTCCCTTGAAAAATCATCCTCCCACCATTTGGTTCTGAGCCGGTCAAGGCTTGAATTCTTTGTTCTTTATTGAACTGGAAGCTCCTTGATTATCAATACTTAATACTCCCAGTTTCCTCTATACTCTTCCTAGTATAATGTCGGGGTCGACACCTATTTCAATCATAATTTCCTCCATCTCAGTGGCTTTAGTCATTGCCTCCTCCAAGGTATCCATTTGGGATTTTCTGATGGAATATTTTACATTCGAGGGCATTGCATTCTTATAACAACCAAGAATGACTAGGTCATTGGGTCTTTTATCTTCTGGAATCCTACTCAAGGTTTTATTGAACCTGAGATTAAAATATCGTATCCTTTCATTCTTCCTCAAACCAATTTGGGTGAAATCAGTGAGAAGGGTATGGTAAGAAATTGGAGGGGAAAACATAGTCAGGCACATAGCTTTGAGGTCATTAAATGAGTGAATTGATCTACTGGGAAATGTTGTATAGCATTCATATGCTCTTCCTGATAAGATTTACAAAAACAACCTTACCATGACATCGTCATACTTAACACAGTGAAAATCACAAACATCAATAAATAAGTGCAGATGCCTCTTTGCATCGATTACTCCATCTCTAGAAAATTCCTTTAAGGTTCCCTTAGGGATAACAGGGAGATCATGTTTCTCACCTATATATTTAGAGGGGAATCTCTTACCCTCCTTCGATTTTCAAATACTGGTTTTCCTTGGTTTCTTGCAGCATCTCTTCCACCTCGTTGTCTCTCCTCATGATGCTCGTCTCAGGGTTGTTCGTTTCTTTCTGCCATTTCTGGAGAGATTCCAGGGATATCATTTTCACTTGTAAGAATAAAGAGTTGTTTTCTTTTACTTCTAGTAATGGGTCCCTTGTATTCGTCCAACTTCAATCCCGACCTTGTTCTTGTGCTGCTCTAGCTAGCCTTTGATTTCTTCGGTCTTGTCATTACTCTCTCCTTTTTCTTCAGAGGATTTCTCTTTCTTATTCTTGGACCAAGGTTTTCCAAGACCTTTCTAAATATTCATGGGTCTCGTTCGTTGATATTACCAGGTTGTATAATTGATGTAATATGCTTTGTTGGTTGTTCAATCCAATTTCCAGGTGGGGCTGATCAGCCTGGGGAGAATTCATATATTCTTTCAAAAATGCTAGACCAGGTTCCAAATTTCAGTTCATTCCCATGTATGGTCGCCAAAAATGTTGACGCTTGAATCCATTAGGACCGAAACGAAAACCTCACAAGGATGTCAATCCCCCTGTGTTTTTATAGAGGTGGTACTCCTCTTTAGATTTTCTTAGGATTTCTAAATATTCAAAATGTGGGACTTGACAGAAGTTCCTCGTAGTAGTTCAAAGAAACATAAATATTGCGAGAAAATAAAAGGAAAATGTTTTTTGTTTTCTTTTTAAAGAATGTTCCTGACAAAGGACCAGGAATCATACACTTCACACATTTAAAGCAAATAAGAAAACTTTCCTCACATCCATCATAGTTTAAGATAAATATTTTTGATCACATAAAATAAAAAAGAAGATGATCCACATGCATAAGAGAACTTTAACAGAGTGGAAACATGGGAAACTCAAATAAATATAATGATAGATCAACCTCAAATACTTTATATTCTGAAAACAGGGTTACAAAGCATAGTCGAGATTGTTCCCAAAGTAGTTCTCTTGAAATTTCCAAAAATATATAGTCTGTTACATATTCTTGAAATTGTAAATGCATTTGTCTTAAAGACTGGGATTAGGTCTCCTATGTACCATAAAGAAAATAAATACAAGAAATATTTTTTTAGAAGGAATACGGTGGGCGGTAGAAGGATCAACAAGACCTGGTAAGAAGAAAAAAGGTGTTATCAATCTTTGGTTAAACCTTTCTAGTGAAAGAGGTGGAATAACAGGATGAAGGAATTGATAAAGAAAAGAAGGATGTGATCAGCATAAACTTACTATGATGTTCACTCGTGTCTTCATTTGCTCACTGATGTCCTTTTATCATTTTCATCAACAGTTATAGGAACTGTCGCAACTACTTCTTGCCCTTCATTTGTCAGTTTATTGATAGCCTTCATAAACCATTCTTCGATGTAACTTTTCATAGGTGCCACGTTGATTTCATGCCAGATTTTAATATTGAACATCTCTCCCTCCATGCCTCGGAGATCAATGGAAATGCCATGCAATATTTCTTCAATATCCTGATTTTTTACAGAGTAATCCACCAGCCAGTTATCTATAGCATTCTCATCGTATACAATTATGCCATAGAAATTTTCGATTCACAATTCTTTAAAACTCTCAACTTGATCATCGAACTGTTGTTTTGTTTGGAACAACGAGTTAAGGATCAACATGGGATCTTGGAATTAGTTAGTGCTTTTGGCTCATTTCACCTCCATGATCCTTTTGAATATCTCTTCTCTCCTTGTTATGGCTTGGTTGAATGCATGCACGATGTTGTTCAAGTTCTTTATTTTATCCTTCCAACAGGAATTCAGCTACTTGACCCGACTTGGAGAGGGAAGGTCCTCCTCTCTTCTCTTTAGCTCTGACATGTTGGAATACCAAAGGGTACCACAACATCAAGGTAGAAACCTTCTTCATTTTTTAGGTCGGCAAGTAGGTATTCAAGGAAGGCATGCGCCCTCGAGCCAAAAAAAATCATGCTCTTTGAAATTTCCCAAGCTTCTGTAATCATTTCCATTCTTTTCTTGATAATAATCTCCACATAGCTTTTGGTTGATGTGAGTAAGCTTGAGGATCCTTTTATTTTGGCTATGGGTGTGGCGAGTCTGACAATTTCCAAAGGGATGGCAAGGAGTGGAAGAGGCATTAAAGTATCTTCCAGTTCCTTAATCCTTTCCTTTAAATTTATATTTTCCGCTTCCAAACCACCAATGGAATCGTCCAATGCATCGCCAGTTTATTTATGAATTCTGGAAATTTGGGAAGGTCGCATATTTCTTAGGTTAACCTATGAACGATATTTCCCATTTTTATTCTTCACATCACTCTTCTAAATAATTAATTTTTTAGATTCACTGTCAAAGACAACGCTCTGAAATAAAAATGATTCTTCTTCATCAAATATCTCATTCTCAACAATTTCCAACAATTGATTCTCATGGGTCGTGCCTCCTGGCTGGTCAATGTTAGGAAAAATCTTGTCAATGTCAGCCTCAAGCTCCATATCTTCGAGGGAGAAGCTATTGATTTCACTTTCGACGTGATGCTTTTCTTCCTATTGTACAATATTCTTCCTCTTCTTCCTCAGAGGAAGTTTATGTGAGCCTTCAATTTTTCCTGGAGGGGGGTTCCTGTCTCCTCCTCCGCCTGAACCACTGTTGATTACTTTTTTAGATGGGTGGGCCGCTGGGGCATTTCTGCGAGGTGTTGTAGTCTTATGAGTAACAGTTGGGGACTGGGCACTCTTCTCGCTGGAACCCTTTCCTCTATGTTTGTAAAATTCATTGGTACTGAGTATCGTCTCCAAGTCACTAGAAGTGTGGGTAGGATTGCCCATGTTATTATCTTATTCTTCTCCCAGAACAATGAGGATAAATGAATTGCTAAAACCCACTGTTAACATATGTTCAACAAATATTTTGTTAGGGTCAAACCCTCTAATATTTTCATCATACTTGATATTAAAGTTGTGGAAATGGTTTGCAAATTCATCACTTTTGTTGATACTTCTGAATACAAAATCCCCAATTTTCCAAGGCAAAGGTTTGAATTGCTTTTTTTGTTTTTCATGAAAAAAGTGCAGCCAAACGTTATATTTCCTTGCAACTTCTATAACAAACATTATTTTGGATATATGGCATGGAAGAAAGGAAGTATTTTCCTTAGATCTGAAAATCCTGATAACATTGTAATTTTCCATTTACTCCAAAGTCCCCTTTTTATCGAGGAATTTACTAGCCTGAGAAGATATTATTGGGTTATCTTTTACAAATAACAATCCTTTAAAGACCGAAAAAAAATTCATTGAAAACTTCATAAAAATGCATGGAATCTTTGTGCCTCCATAATGCTTGGAACCAAAAGGTCACGGGGTGAAATTCACAATTCACCTTCTTGCATATAGACAATTTAGGAAATTGACAGCAATGCGCTATCGCAAAAACCAAATAAGAAGACATAAATAATTTCTTATCCTTTTTATACTAAGACAATTGGGAAGATATTTCAATGGAAATCAACTTCCCCCAATTGAAAATGGCCTGCTCCTTGACAGTAAAACATAATATGTAAAGAATCATACAGGAAATGTTGGCAGTATTTTCTTGGCCCGTAACTCTGGTAAATAACCAAGAAATTTCATGAAATGGGACTGTGAACAAGATGACCTGCAATAAGGTAATATCTTTGGGGATGGCTGTGGGATTCTCCAAGAATTCAGGTAAGAGATACAGGTCATTGTCATGTTTTTCAAGAAGTCCATGCAATCTTCACCTTTGAAGGTGAGTGTTGCCTCTGGGAGTTTCAACATTTTGTGGAACACTTGAGGTGAAAGAGAGATGAGAGAATGGTATTGGAGTTGAATCATCCGCTGACTTGGTATATAATTCTCAGCGCACTAGGAAACCAGCTCCTTGCAATCAAAAACTTCAGGAACATAGCCTGCACGGGCAATTTCGGATGTCCAAATTACTTCCTTCTGAGCAGAAGGGGATGAATAATAAGAGTACGTTATAGACCACTGAAATTTCTATTCCTCTCATCTAAAAATGTTCAAATTATTTTCACAGAACTGTTGTCGAGTTGTTGCTTCCATAAGTTGATGAGAGCGTTCTTTTGATCCAGATAATATTTGAAATGAGATCTTGAGAGATATATAATCTTGCACAAATCATGCTTTAATGTGGTTTAATAAGAAATATCCTCGAGCCCTTCGCCTATTAATGAAAATATTTATGGGACCTACATAATGATTTATTAGCATTAAACCATACTAAATACGTATTAGGAAAAGCATGAAGGTGGTAGGGACAGATGAGAGAAAATATCATTTGGGACTTTTGTGAATCAGTGAACTCGAGAACCCACCGTTGTAGAAGGTTGAGAAATGACTAAGTGTTGTAACGCAGTCGGTCGGACTCAATATAGGAGAGATGAGGTACTTAGGAGATAGGAGAGTCCAGTGGTCGAAATGTAGATCGCGGATCATTTGGGTACAAAATGTATGTCACAGAACAAGGGATATGAAATCTTTGAAACCTGCCAACCTGGGAACCCACGACTGGAGAAAAAACTAAGTATAGGATAATGTGGAGATTGGTCGGACTCAATACGTGGGAGCATGGATTGGAGATGAGGATCCACGAGTCCGCTAACCTCGGAACCTGCGAACCCACCGTTTTGGGAGAGTGACTAAGTATAAAATCTAGAAAGGGAGAAAAGAAGAGAAAAAGGAAAAGGGGAATTTGGGTAAGTATAGAAGAGGGAAAATAAATGGACAAAATAAGTTGGGAAAATAGAGAAGCGGAGGGAAATTTCGGAAGCGGGAATTGATCTCAATAGTAGGGTAAGACCATCAAATACTCCTTATGGAAAGAATCACTCCATAATCCATAATCACTACAATATAGTACTCAACATCCAACATGTCTCAATACAATGATACTCATGTATTTATAATTTTCTCATGAGTATTTCTTGTCATGTTGTTATGTAGAGAAGAATAAGGAAAAGGCACCCTATGAGGAAAAATATCCTTCCTACTTGAGACTATCTAAAAAATTCCAATAGCCCGAGGGGTAACCCTCTTGATTGTAAAGATTTTGTATTAAAGAATTCTTCAAATAAAATTGAAGAATGAGGTTTATTTCAAGTACAATACTTGAAATAGTCGATTGAAAATAACTAAAGAAATTAAGAGTTCAAAAATTGTTTATTAAACAAATGTAATGATTTACACAAAGGACACCATATTCTTGTTTAACCAACATTAAAGGTAAATACAAAATAGAAAAATAAGAAAATAATGAGTATTAATCCTTCTAAAAGGTATTTTCTCAACACAGAGAATATTTAAGAAGAATGAGATACAAAAAAGTAAAGATATAACTAGAAGGAAAATAAAAAATATCAAAGAAAACTTTGATATCATATCAATAATTATTCCTCGACTTCATCACACTGCAATAGTAAATAATGTAAACATGAAACTGGAATAAAGGAATTTAAAACATCAATATATAAAGCCAACATTCATAATGATATAAGTCATCATGTGAATAAATAACAAGACTTATGTTGTATTCAAATCTTCAAATGATTACGTAAATAGGTTTTCTTGAGAGTAAATCCCATCAAAGATTTTTGACTTCAAAGATTGAAGTTCTTCAAACTAAAGGAAACTAATTGTTATAATAATAATAATAATAATAATAATAATTTAATAGTAATCTAATTTAAGGTCACGACCAAGCTAGACACCAAATTTGTGTATGAGACCCCCTTGTTTTTGGGACAAGGCACCCCCTTCGGTCCAGCGACTTGATTGGTAAACTCTATGGAGGTATACATACCCTACCCCCCTTTGGATTTGAACTTGTGACCTCTTAGGAGGAAACACATGTTCTCAAACAAGGGATGAATCCTTTGTGACAAACAAAACACTAGTTCATAAAAACCGCTTTTGAGACATCCAATGATTGATTAGACTGTGTGAAGTAGGTTCATTCATCAACACAAAAACAATACGAAATCATGAAACCTTCTCCTATATTTATATTTTTCCTTTGACCATTCCCACTGTGTTATGAAATAATGGTATCTATATTTAGATATAGTTGTCTTGGAATATTGTTTTATTTGGTTGACCTGCATGTTATTTTTCTTTCTTTTCTTATGTGTCCCCACTGATGTGGAAACATGTGTTGATGCTAATGTCGATGATGATACCAATGTTGTTGTGGAAACTGGTGTTTCTGTGTGAGATAAAGTAGAAGTAGGAGCTAATAAAGGAGTTTTGTTTCTCAACCTTGCATTTGCTTCCATTCATTCCCTTCTAGGATTTTGTATCCCAACAACTTATGTCCAACAATGTCTAATTCTTTGTATAAATAATAACATGCAAGGGGTAATTTCTTCAGAATATTTTTGAGAATAATGAGTAACATGAAATCATTAAATAACTTCTCATGAATAATTACTCCCATGATTGGACTAGTTGCATCATCAAATTGTTCATGATTTGACTTTGCTTCTCAAGGGCTTCTTCATAATTTTTGGTGGGGAAAACCCATCTTTTCTCATTCTGTGGAATAGGAAGCCCGAGTTCAAATGCTTCTAAAAATATACTTTTGAAATCCTTACCAAACTATAGAATTGTTTGACACTTTTTTTGAGTTAAAATTATCAAACTATGTTTAACATTCATTGTACTTGTGTCCATAACTAAAGAAATTATGTCTCTAATATCCAAGACCTCTAGATCTTCATTAGTCATGTTGTTTAATAATTTTATGACAACACTAGCAATCTTAACCTTATCTCCCAACTGCTCCCAAGCCTTTTTAACCTTTAAGCTCATACTTCTCTCAAGACTCTTTGTATCTTAAAGAACATTAATATGTACTTTCATCTGCTACAAAATCACTTTTATCTTATCATAGATACAATGTTTTCCCCTATCGGATATTTTCTTACAGAAATTCTTTGTTTAAATTTTTTCTTCATTTCTTCAAATTCTACAATCCTTTAGCTATCTTCAATTATTTTGTTGTCTTTTTCAGCTATATAAGCATAATTGTTGTCTATTAATCCATTTCTCTTTTCCACTTGTGCTTGTAACTAAACAATTTATGAAACCTTCCATTGATAATTACTTTTGTCCTTTTGTAATTCCTATGGATATGTTGACAGTCGTTTTTTGAGTTGTAGGATTTGCTCTTGAATTGATCCTACTAGAATTTCCTCAACATCTGGAACTATTACATTTTTGGCTAGTTTAAATGATAATGCAATTCCCTTTTCTTCATTGATTTTGTCAATATTTGCTTCATACTTTGCATTTTGTTCTTAAGGAATTCTGATTTGATCTTTCAATTGGTCCTTTTCTTTTTCCAATTCTACTATCTCTTTAGTTCAAGGCTGTGTACAGTAGTAGGTAAATTCAATTTCCCTCTGAGATTTTGAATCTCTTTATCCTTTTCTTTTATCATTGAAGATATATCAGATCTATTTTCTATTGTTATTCCTAAATAAATTAACTTTTTCTCCAAATCATTTATTGAAACCAGGTGATCCCTGTTTGTAGCCTTCTTAGTTTGTACTTGATTAACTAACTTTCTCATTTTCATCTTTAGCCTTTTCAATTTAGTAGTTGTTTGTTTTATATCTCTAGCCACTATGTTACCTATTTTTCTGTGCCACTCAATTTTATCCTCGGGTGGAAATTTATCAAAATCCAGAGTAAAATTAATGGTGTCATATTCATGAGATTTGAGATCCTTTTCTTGCTTATTAACCTTTGGTTTCATAACATCCATTTGAAAGGTGCCTTTTTCATAATAAATGGAATACAATATACTTGAGGGAGCATAACCTTCATGGATAATATCTGAATACAAGTTCTCTTTGGCTTGCTTGGCCAAATATTTGTTTAGTGTAAGGACCCCTCCTCCGTGACTACAAGTGAAGCAGAAGTACAATTTTTTTTGTGTGTGAAAGGAAATATGGTGACGACAACAAAATTTAACCACACAACTAATGATGAATGCAAGCATGAAGTCCAGGCAACAGGCTACTATGACTCCCCACACTGGCACAAGAGAAACTGGGAAAAACGTGCGTAGACAACAAGGAGAAAATGACTACCCGCCCTACGCAAACATGACCATGCCTATAATATAAGAGACAACATCCCCATCCTGACACAATGGCCTAGACAAACAAAGACTAGAACCTTAAGGTGCGTGATCCAAACGCCTGAAGGCGTTCAACCCATGCGCCAAAAGCAACTTGCAACGTTCGACAACACTCACACAGAACGCATCGACTCTGGCCAAGTTCTCGTTCGCCGCTATCCCATAGGGCGTGCCATGATCCCCTCATCAGGACACATGCCGTTCCCGGGTGATAGACGCATCAATAACCTTGGCGCAAACAGGATTTATCTGGACCAAGGACTCTAGATAATCTGACGCGCTAGGAGTCAAATACCGATAAGAAAACCACACCCAAACCCCAACAACAGGTCGAAGAAACGCCTGAGGCCAACAACAAGGGATGACACAAGACAATACACGACATCGTCAATGACCCAACCATTCATCCAGTCTAAACTAGTCAACCGTTATAATTGTTTTGACATTGATTATCCATCTAAATTTAGCAAGTCTAAATTATAAATTAGTCTTTAACTTACCATCTGGTTAACCTTAAATACAAATCCAATTGGCCATTCTACCTTACACCTCAGTCATTCATTTCAATCTAAATAACATTACTTTCAAATCCATCTGCAATTCTACATTACAATTTAGTCATTAAATTCAATCAAAATAGTATCAACTATGAATCAATTAGGCAAATCTGCATTATAATTAAATCATTAAATTCAATCTAATTAGCATTAAATTCACATCAATTTGGAAAGTCTTCTTCAATCAATATTAAACCAAATGGACAAGTCTAAATTAAATTAAATTAAGAACTATCTATGAAAGAAGTAAGGTTGTCTAGTCAATCAAGGTTGTCTATTTAGTTGAACGTTGTCTAAACCAATTAAAGATGGTTATGCTCTGTTTAAGGCTGTTTAAACATGAAAGGTGGTTCTATTCAATTAAATGTTTTCCATGACTAAACTGGAGGTCTGGGAAGGCTATCATCTAGCCTATTAAGAACCAAATATCAATATAGCATAGAAAAACCTCAGAATAAGTACTCAATGCCTTGAAAAAGAGAGAAATTTAGATAATAAGCCTCTTCGAGGGGGCAACCTCCTTATGCCCACATAAATGTATAATTACACGATGATTCAAAATGAAAATGTCTCCTTGGTATATATAGGAGACTAGGAGGTATAATTACAACTAATAGACTAAAGCCGACATAAATAAAATAACATTACTAATGTAATATGCCCCAATTAAGGGGTAATGAGCCATTATTTAGGGCTTAACATGCCCCTCCCCTTGAGACAAGTGTTGTCCACAATGCTTGAGTAACTTTGGATGATTCTGTATAAAATATTAATCTTCCCAAGTGGAATCTTCAACCGGTAGTTTCCTCCATTTAATGATATACTTTGAAATGGATCTATTCCTCAGCTAGTGAATCCTTGTGTCAGTGATGGCTTCAGGCTCCAATATGATTTTTCCTTCCTCGTCAAGTTCTGGAAATATAGTTTGAACTGGGATCTTGTCACCTGTAACCTTCTTTAAGCATGAAACATGGAAAACTGGGTGTACTCGTGAAGATGCAGGCAACTCCAATTTGTATGCCATAGTACCAATCTTTTG
>ML777846.1:56243-77246 GCA_009831015.1 Picea engelmannii | reverse complement strand
AAATTAACTAAGGAAATGTGTCCCAAGACATAGGAGGATATAGAATACATGTCCAGGGTCCCATATTCATCAGCAGTTGGCAGCTTGATGTATGCAATGGTTTGCACAAGACCAGATATTGCACATGCAGTGGGAGTTGTGAGCAAATATATGAACAATCTAGGTAAAGAACATTGGGAGGAAGTAAAGTGGATTCTCAGGTTTTTGAGAGGTACTACTACTCATGCATTATGTTTTGGAGGTTCATACACTTTTCTACAGGGATATGTTGATTCAGATATGGTAGGTGATAAAGACAGTAGGAGGAGTACCATAGGGTATGTGTTTACTATAGGTGGAACAACAGTAAGTTGGATTTCGAAACTGCAAAAGGTTGTTTCACTTTCAACAACAGAGGCAGAGTATGTTGCTGCTACAGAGGCTAGTAAAGAGATGATTTGGTTACAGAGGTTTATGGAGGAATTGGGAAAGAAGAAAGAGAATAGCAGGTTGTACTGTGAAAGTGAGAGTGCCATTCATCTTGCAAAGAACTCAGCCTTCCATTCGAAGACTAAGCATATATAGTTGAGGTACCACTTCATACGATCCACTTTGGAAGATGGACATTTGAAGTTGGAAAAGATACACACTAGCCAGAACCCTGTAGACATTTTAACAAAGGGAGTAACCAGGGAGAAACTGAGTTCTTGCTCAGTTTCAGTTGGTCTTCAAGAATGAAGATGAAGATGATAAATTTTTCAGGTCCAAGAAGGTTCAGATTCCACCATATACAGCAGCAGTGGAGTTGTTGAGATCAGTCTCCAAGTGGGAGATTGTTGGTTGTGGAGCCTGATTATCTTCTTGATTTAGAGGTCTTTTACATTCAGCTGTATTTATACCCCATGAAATATTTACATCCCAGAAGTATGTACACTCTTCCACGTGGGGGAGTGTAGAGGGGGGGTTCGAGGGAAAATCCCCCGAAGGAAAAATTGCCTTGTAAATGTATATTGTAATTTCATTGTAAATCTGGACCGTTCACTACAAGGTCGTAGATCTAACGATAGAGATTATGTTATGGTTTTTTTCCCTAGAAGGCAACTCTCTTTTATGAGGGAAATGTATTGCGGCTATGGTTGATGGAGAATATTGTATTCTGAGATAGGAGATTGTGAGAGAAAGAAGAGGAAGTTACAGTGGGTTTGTTGTAGATTGTATCCCTTCATATGTTGGATAATAATAAAGCAAGGACCTGGCAATTTCTCTGGTGGACGTAGCCCACACTGGGTGAACCACGTAAATTTGTCTCTCTATTGTATTGTGTATCTTCTATGTTTTGATTACGCATTTGTTTTATTTTAATTCTCCATGGTCCTATTTTTCTAACACCTGACATCTTGAGCACAGTTGACTGGTGCTTTGCCTGGCAGTTATTCACCGCTACATGAATCCGATGAGCCTTGCCCAAATCTCCCACAATAGTGGGTCCGACTGATCCGATGCTCTAGTCCTCTCCACAAGGAAATCGCGTTGGTAGTGTGGCTCCCCACACGTCCAACACCCCTTCTTCGGTCCAGTACTCCCGGTAACCAAAGTAGAAGATGACGACCCACCAGCCTTGAATCTTGTTCTGTTCTGTTGAACAGGCCTAAACTGTTGTTGTTGTGGTCGACGTTGTCGTTGATGCTATGGTCCCTGATAAGGTGTCCGCTACTGAGGTGTCATTCGATGAGGTGTGGTGAAAGTAGATCCCCTCTGGAGGCCACGATATCCTGGCGTATGTCTAGTTAGTGTCTGATGTTGCTACGCACTAAATGACACCTGCCCTGCTGGTCTCGCTGGAGTCCTTCTCTGAACCTCGATGATAAGCTCCTCCTCTGCTATGAGGGCCTTCTAGAAAACATCATGCAAGGTTTGAGGCATCAGAATCCTAACCTTTGCACATATGTTGGCATTAAGGCCAAACACGAACCTATTGAACTTAAGTTTCTCAATGTTAAGATGCGAAGCATACCGAAGCAACTCCATAAAATGGGCCTCGTACTCGGGGCACCGTATGGTCGCCCTGTCGTAAGGGGTTGAACTCGTTGAGATGATGCTCAATGAATTCCTCTGATATGTACCTCTCTCGGAATCGTTCCTTGAACAATTCCCATGACACGTCTTCGACGACCATGTTCAGCTATGGTAGGAGCATCTTCCACCATAGAAGAGCGCTCCCCTTCAGTTGAAAGACTGCCATGTAGACCTTCATGTTGGAGGTATAGACGCAAAGTGCAAATCACATTGCCATATTCTCCAACCATGCCTCGGCGGCTGCATCGTCCGAGGCACCAAAGAACTCGAGAAATTTGACCTTCTCAAGCTCACGATGAATACTATCAGTACCGACCGGAGCGCGTGGTGGACCCTCAGGGGGTCTTGACGCTCTGGCCTCATCTCTATCCAAACGGTTGATTAGTGCCTCAGACATGCACTGAAAATATCTCATCATTCCAACCACATCACCCACTATTATCTGCTCCTTCCCAATAACCTGTTTGTCTCCCTGGGGGTTAGACCCCTCAGTTGTGGATGCTACTGGAGACGTCGTGCCTCCTCCCCTAGCACCTCGTCGTTTGCCTCCACGACGTCCTCTAACCATGATTACGTACATGAATACAAGTCAACTTAATCAAATCATATCAATAAAAGTTGTAGTGATCCTAAGTCGCGGGTTGAACCCCGCTCTGATACCATATGTAAGGACCCCTCCTCCGTGACTACAAGCAAAGCAAAAGTAAAATTTTATTTTGTGTGTGAAAGGAAAGATGGTGATGACAACAACAGTTAACCACACAACTGACGACGAATGCAAGCATGCAGTCCAGGCAACAGACTACTATGACTCCCCGCACTGGCACAAGAGAAACTGGGTGAAACATGCGTAGACAACAAGGAGAAAATGTACCTGCCCTACACAAACACAACCATGCCTATAATCTAAGGGACAACATCCCCATCTTGACACAATGGCCTAGAAAAACAAAGACTAGAACCTCAAGGCGCGCGATACAAATGCGTGAAGGCGTTCAACCCATGTGTCAAAAGCAACTTGCAACGCTCGACAACACTCACACAAAACGCACCGACTCCAGCCAAGTTATCATTCGCTGTTATCCCGTAGGGTGTGACATGATCCCGTCATCAGGAATCATGTCGTTCCTAGGTGATAGACGTGTCAATAACCTTAGCGCAAATAGGATCTATCTGGACAGAGGACTCTAGATAATCCAACGCGTTAGGAGCCAAATACCGATAAGAAAACCACACCCAAACCCCAACAACAGGTCGATGAAACACCCGAGGATGACAACAAGGGATGACACAAGCGAATACACGACATCGTCAATGACCTAACCATTCATCCAATCTAAACTAGTCAACCATTACAATTGTTTTGACATTGATTATCCATCTAAATTTAGCAAGTCTAAATTATAAATTAGTCTTTAACTTACCATCTGATTAACCTTAAATACAAATCCAATCGACCATTCTACCTTACACCTCATTCATTCATTTCAATCTAAATAACATTATTTTTGAATCCATCGGCAATTCTACATTACACTTTAGTCATTAAATTCAATCGAAATAGTATCAACTACGAATCAATTAAGCAAATCTGCATTATAATTAAATCATTAAATTCAATCTATTTAGCATTAAATCTGCATCAATTCGACAAGTCTTCCTCAATCAATATTAAACCAAATTGACAAGTCTAAATTAAATTAAATTAGGAACTGTCCATGATAGAAGTAAGGTTGTCTAGTCAATCAAGGTTGTCTATTCAGTTGAAGGCTTTCTAAACCAATTAAAGATGGTTATGCTTCGTTTAAGGTTGTTTAAACATGAAAGGCAGTTCTATTCAATTAAATGTTGTCCATGACTAAACTGGAGGTCTGGGAAGGCTATCATCTAGCCACTAAAGGGGAGCTGTCATTTATAAATAAGGCAAAATCGTTGTACACACACACAAAATAGGATTTGCATGGCTTCCATTAATAAATAAGGCAATCATTGTGCAAAACGCACTAGAAGGAAACTATATTTCCGTCAACATTAAAAGGAAAATCGTTGTGCAAAAATGCACCAGAATGAAACCACATCGCCATCATCATTTAAAATGAAAATCGTTGGGAAAATGCACTAGAATGGAAACTACATTGCTATCATTTGATATATAATCAAGATTGTTGTGCAAACATGCCAAAAGGAAATTTACATTTTCCATCATTCATATATAAGCAAAATCATTGTGCAAACATGCCAGAAGGGAATTTTCATTCCTATCATTTAATATATAAGCAAAATCACAGTCCAAATCATGGTCATTCCAACAACAAACACAGTCAATCATTTAAGGCAAAATTCATGGTCCAAATCATGGTCATACCAGCAGCAAACATAGTCAATCATATAAATCAAAATTCGTGGTCCAATCAATAGCAAAACTCAATCAACAATTAAGGGGAAAAAATGTCCCTTTGACAACAATCGCAATCAACCATGTACGCTCCACAATAAAGGGGGAAAATGTTGTTACACAACTTAAAAATTTGTGGTAGTTAATAGGAGTTACTCCAATCGCTGAAATAAGGTAACTTCCTATTAAATTACTGGGGAAGGCGTTGTAAATTATGGGATAAAAACACTGGTCTACTAGTCAAAATCGCAAAGATATTAACCTTCAATAAATCAAATCGCTGAGTTTAAAAAGTCAAAATTTCACTGAGGTTAAAACATCCAAAGACTTAATGCTCTTAGATTAACCATTCAATAAAATGCCCAGAAGTAAAATTCTTCTTAACCAATACACAGTGGCTGTCTAGAATGAGAAGCGTGTAGCTTTGTCAAGCACCTGGCAATCCAAATAACTGACTAGAAATAAAAAGGTTTGTTTTGAAAATTTTGCCCCCAAGTCAACGAAGTGCAACCGAAGAAGTAGCAATTGCCAGGAAAACAAAACAAGATATAAAAATGTAGGAAATGTCTAGCAAGATATAAAAATGAGGTGTAAAACGAGTTAACAATGAGATATAAAAAAATGTAGAGTTTAAAGAAAACTTCGCCATCAATCAATTTTGGAGGGTTAATTAAATGCATCAGGGCGCAAGACCAACAATCAGCCAAGGATGAAAAACAGTGGTAGACGGCTGACAGGAACATCCTTTGCTCATCATCCATGCACAGAAAAGTAGGGTGTTGAGATCCATAAGTCTATTAACACTGAAGCGACGACCGTAAATCAGGATCCTGACCGACTTCTTAGGCGCGGACTGATGAGCTAGGGATGAAGGTAAAAATAAACCGCAATCATCACAATCACTAAACCTCAGGATGGTCAAGATGTGCAGGGATCGAAGGCCATGGGAAATCAATCAATCATTAAGCTAAGGCTATGTGAAAATTTCAATCATCAGCTAGAACGCTAAGACTATCATATTCTTTACTTGATTAAGCATACAGAACTGAAAGCACAAATCATACTAACAATCTGCCACACAGAAATAAAATAAAGCGTATTGTTTCCCAATCGCCCGCTCTGAGTTAATGTCCCATGCGCTCCATGCAACACCCGCTTGTCGACCGATGATACCTCACCGGTACCTCCCAGCCAACGCTAGGGATACTCTTCTTCCCCCTTATCCCCTCGAGCTATAAAGGGGCCACACACACTAACCAAAGAATCAGCTAGCTCCCATCTCACCTCACAAGGCCGAAATACCACTCCTCACCGAGTTGGGTATCCCAACTCCCACAAGATAAGTCAATCAAGTATAGATTTTTGCAGCGTAACGTTACACAAAACAGAAGAGACCCATCATCCTTCTCCTCCCTCCATTATATAGAGTTTCGAAGTCCCTTACTTTCCCAAAATCCCATTTAATTTAAAGTTTAAAATTTAATCCATAAAAATCCTCCTTGTACAAGTGTCACCCATCCCCTTCATTCTTCCATAAATTAATTTTATTAATTAATTAATTACCCCTATTTCCCTCACTCACCTAAAGGCACTCCTAGAATCGCTCCTAGGTGTCCCCATATCCCCTTACAAGTTTTAATGACTTTCCCCCTTATTAATTTACTAGTTGAGTTTAAATTAGAAAGTTCTTAAATGCTAGATACCTTACTAAGTTAGACTATCTTCTTTTTCCTTGTGTTTCCCTTTTATTTTTTTATGTTTCCCGCTTTTCCTGGTTTCCTAATCATTTTAGATTTCCCTATTTCCCTTTTTATTTAAACTCAAAAAGGCATGTGCAGTAACTTACCCCTTTTCGCTTTTTCTTTTTAATGAATATATTTTTAATTAGCATAATAGTAAAACAATTATTTCCCCTTTTTAAATTTTATCCCAAATGATTTTTATAAATCAATTTATTTTCTTACCCCCTTCTTGTCACAAGATTAATGAAGATTACCATTATTATTAATTTTTTTTTTTTTTTATGTATATATATTTTTAATACGTAGATAAAATTTTTATCACAAGTATAATTTAGACCTAGACTTTATTTTCCTAGGCTGAGTGACATTTTATTAGGGGAAAAGTTTTAAATCTTCCTTAACACGTTATTCATCCTAAATCCATCCAGTTTTATCCAATTATTAAATAACAATGCGACATTCCCTTCAGGATGCACCACGTGCTCCAAGGGTGACACTCACCTCTTTCCATTTTTCTTGCGCGAGGTGCCCTTCAGGACGCACCACGTGCTCCAAGGGTGCCACTCGCCTCTTTCCATTTTTCTTGCACGATGTGCCCTTCAGGACGCACCATGTGCTCCAAGGGTGCCACTCGCCTCTTGACTGACTTGGTAGACATCAACAACCCTTGGAGTCAATACTCCTCCAGGTTATCTTGTGGGAGACTAAGGGCCTCTAAGGAATAAGGCCTCTGCCTTATTGCGCACCCCTTAGAATCATCGTGAGCGACTGTCACAGTCGGCCCTCACGGCATCGTGGGTATTCTTGAACTAGGTAATTGTTAACATACAGTTTAAGCCACGGTGGCAGTGCTAGTAGGCTGTGGCAGGGCTGTAGTCGTGTGTGACCCTTCTACTCCACATGTGAGTCTGGTCAACAAGCTATCGTCAACCTGCATCATCAACAAATCATGTCAGATTTATATATCCATATCATATCATCTAATCATATGCACTAATACCACATATAAAATAATCAAACCCCAGTAGTTCACTCCCCGACTCAATCTGGAGTCCAAGGTGTTCCATCGATGCCTCTGCATCCTTGAGGTTTGAAATCTTGCACACTCAGTAAAACCGAGTCAATAGCACCTATCTATGTCAATGCAACAAAACAACATGTCATCAACCCATAACGCCTCATAATCAAAATCAAATGTTTTAATAGTATAATAATCCGAATCACTTGCGAGCAAGTGTCCTCAAAGAATAAATTCGCTCAGGGCGCAAGAGCGAAATGTTACATTTAGAGCCATTTTTGAAAAAACATTAGTCTCTTTCTCAGCAATTGTAACTTTTTTGAAGCTTCACTGCCTAATGAATATTTTCTTATTCCTTGATATGTTGAATCACTAAATGTTGGAATGTGAGTGATTGACACCACTGGTTTTTCAAGAAAACATTTTTCAATCTATTCCAATCTACCTTCTTCTTCTTTAGCTTCATGATCAATTATTTTATTTTTTGTTGGAGGTTGTTCTGGTGTATCTTCCTCCATAGGATCATCAAACATTATTCTTTGTAAATATTCCTTCAGAGGAGTTACCATTGTAACATCCATGACACTTACTTCCATTGATGTTGTTTTATGTTTCTCTTGCAAAATCTATCGCACTTCTTCCTAGGACTCTTTGTTTGCCAGTTTCCCCTTCTCTGCATTTAAATGATGGTTATATGATACCAAGAAAACTGCAAGATTCATGTTAGAGATTATCTGATATGGATCATATTGCCAAAAAGCATCTTCTTAAAACTAAAAAGCTTCCATCATGTCTTCAATAATAATATAATTTGTTCTAGTTTTAACAATGAAAGAAAAAATTGTTGATGGAAACATAATATAAGTTTTTTTTTTCTTTGAAATAAAATGAATATGATCTAAATTAAGTCTTTTCCTAATTTACTCTAAGGAAAAAATCATTGGAGTTATTTAACAAGAAGCTTGTAAGCCTTCGAATCAAACCAAGAGATTCTTAGAACTATGTAATACTTATAAATGTACCAATCTCCATATTTCAAATGTGGATTAATGTACAATAAACACTTGCATTTAGGGAATAACTTGGGAGGAGGCTCATTGAAAAAAAAAGGTATAATATACAGCCAAAAAATCATCAAAAAATATCTTAAAACCATTATGTTGGCCATAATCTCTTACAACCTAGGTCCATTCAAAATCCAAAAGTGACCTTCCTTCCTGATCTACCTTCCTTAACATCAAATGATGAAAATATCTCGATTGATGATATATGAGAATATACACCAAATGTGATTGATGTCTGAAGCACTTCAACTTTTCAAAATGAACCAACTACTTATGAATTATATCAAAAAATACATCAACATAATTGAACTTGGTTTATTGATCTAGTCTATGGGTAAACCCTAGAATAATATCATCAACAGAGGTGTCATTCTCATATCCAAATATCATGCATATCATAGATATCATTTCTCTGACTACCTCTTTAAATAAAGAGGAACCTAAAAGAAGCTTTAATTCAAGCATGCTTGCACCCACTGGAAACAGTTTTGACAAATAGTTGAGCTTTTGATCTGTTGATAATGAATTGAAATGATTCCCTGGCTCATCCTCATCTATCCTCTCTTGGATATTAGGTAATGATCATAGTTATGTTATGGAACTTTCTATTACAGGGAAGATAACATGCAGGTTACTCTTATCTTTCACAACTCTATGAACATGGTCATAAATTGGAGCACATATAAATGAATTCTAGAAAATGAAAGATTGTAGGGACTATGGCATGTGCAAGACCACATGCCCAAACAAGAAACTCCTTTGAATTATGCTTGAATCGTGATAGAGCTAGGTTTTAAAGTTCCTCAAAGGTTTTGTTTGATAAAATTGTTTCAACAACATCTTGGTCTTTATCAAGAAGGTGCTTTAAATTAGGATTGTTTGAAATAAACTATTGGGAATCCTTTGTCGTTTTCCTAGGCGCCATTGTGGTATGTAACTAATCACTATCAGACAAATCAAACAAAAACACCTTTCTAATATGATTTCCTGAAGTATTCACTTAGAAAAGAGTCTTCATTGTAAATACATGTATGACCTTGATGTGAAATAAAGATTTTGTTGTGAAAATCCACTTTGAAATCCAACTTCCAGTGTTTTAAAATTACATTGTTCTTAGTATCACGATTCTTGTACAATAGTATGAAGGTTGGTGACTTTGTGCTTTATTAATATTACTAATAAAACACCACTTCAAAAATTCACCTGCCACCTTACTATTGGCTCAAACACTAATGTGCACCAACATATTTAATGTTTCCAACTACACAAATGACAAGCTAGCAGATTTCGATGTGACGTGATACCGATAGTGGTATTGGGACCTTTTGTAAATAGTTTTTGAAACGACAATTAAGTCCTGACACCAACCAAAAACAAACACATAGACATTAAGCGATAAGGTGGTATCAGGAACTTTTGTTCAATTAATCTTTCTACACCTCAAACTCTTGATATAAACCTCGATTATCGATCATCTCTTTCTCCCCGTTGTTAGATCTAGGTGCCAATTAGATTATTGATTCATCACTTTTTGGCTCGTGATTATGTTTTTAAGCCTTTGGTTATGCTCCAAGTTCCTAAGGGCTTTATATCAGGCTCTGCTCCATTGAATTTTTGGCTAAAACCCATTCGAAATTTGAAATTTTGAAATTCAAGATTAAGTTAAGGCTTTCAAAGACTAAATGGGTATTTAAAAATGTAGAGTTACAATAATGAGTATTGCTTGATGTCTATGCCAACTACCCCCCATTATTTAATTATTTATTCTAACTACTTAGTGGGTCTGTTTATTACCCTCCAACTACCAAGTGGGCCTATTCTATGATTAGGTCACATCACATTCATAATCCCTCTTGGATAACTCCTTAGGTACCCCATATTGTAATACCTAGGTACATTACATTCCATCCCCCTTTGCATGTTTCAACCTTGAAACATGAATGGAAACCATACAATATGATTTTCTAAGCAATGTAGTCCACTGGTACCAAGCACAAGCATCCATCCATCCTAGTGAAATGTGGACATAGGATCCATTTGTGGCCTTACCACCTTGATCTTGATTCTGGTTGCTCCTTTGGTTCCTTGTTGTTGCTGTGCTACTTTGATATCTCCATGGATTTATTTTAGTCCTCCATGTACCTTTATACTAACTTCCTTTCTAGTTTCATGTTGGTCCATAATAAGTTTATTGATGCTCACACATTTGCCCTAATGATTATCATTTTTTAAGATGACAAAATACAATGACCTTAGTTACTGATTCATCAACATGTAGTTAATGAAACATTGTAGATTCTTCTTTATTCTTATACCTTTTTAGAAATATCCTTTAGATGCTTCTATACATTGTTCTTTAGATTCAACTTCAAACTCTTCATGGAATTGTAAATATTGCACATTTACAATTAATTTCCCTACACGTAATTCTTCATATGACATCTTGGACTCTTCTATAGTACCCTTAGAATCCCAAACATCCTAGAACCCTTTACTCCCCACCCATCATTCGTAAGACGTGCGCACACTCTCTCAGTTTGGGGAGAGGTCACGAGTTCGAGCCTGTGTCCCTGGGGTTGCGGGTGTTATCACTCCCATATCATCCACTATGTGGGGAAGTATCGAGGTGAGTTTACTAGCATGTAATTTCCTACTGGAAAAAAAAAGAAGTATAGCTTGAATTAGTGAATCAATGTACTTTTTAACTTTTATCACTATATCTTTGTATATAGTTGGAAGGTGGAAGTGTACAAAACCACTCAACTTTTTTTCCACATGCTTTCAACTTTGTTTTCCGCATGCTTTATGCGTATGCTTCGAGGAAAGTGTAACCCCACTAAAGATGTTGACTTAAACGACTTCCTATGCACCTTGGCCACCACGTGTTGATCCGGGGTTGCGTAAAATGCTTACACAAATGAAATGCTAAGAAGATTTTATATTTTTTTAAATGGGAAAATGTTTACATTATTCAAGGTTAATTGGTTTAGTTTATATTATAATAATAAAAACCATCAATTTTTAAGGTTACTGTCAAGCTAGACATCAAATTGGCATATGAAACCTCATTGTTTTTGGGACAAAGATCTCTTCCACTCACGGATTTAAGAGATATTAAAATATTATTTTTTATAAAGATTTGATCAAATTAGTTTAAAATAAAAATTTGATATAAATTGTGTAAGGGACATTTGAGTTGACCTGTGATTTATTAGTTTAAGGTACTAGATGTGAAAATATGTGGATATTTAAGTGAAGTGTTTATTGGTTGTATGTGTTTGAGGTGATATTTGTTTGTTAGACTTTGCATTGTACTTGTCAATCCACTTTCATTAAAGACAAAATAGTTGACATTTAAGTCTTGGAAATTGGTGATTGTGATTACTAAATTAGAAAGATAAAACTTGGGTTTGGATACCATGTGGTATCTGTGAAAATGGGCACAAATAGGGCCCATGGTCCCTTAAAAAAGGGCACAACAAGAACACACAGGGGTTCTTAGGAACACACACACGTTCCTGACAATGTGCCTATGTGGCACGCTAAATGGAGGTTCGGGTTTTTCCAAACCTCTAACATCAGGAACAAGCACACATTTTTGTTGGTGCACATTTTAGTCCACCAACTTCGTGCACTCACCCTCAATCATTTGGAAAGTTGTGAATTCAACCTTTTATTTGATAGGCAATTGGCTGATTTGGAAACTAGTCAAAGGGGATAAAGTTTAAATTGGTCTTGGCCCATGGATAGGTAGCAATGGATTGCATAGATTGTCTCAAGAAACTTGGAAGTAAATGATTTTATACTCTTACATAGATTGTGAACTTGGAGTGGTCTACAAATGACAACTAGATTTGAGAGAAGATTTTGCAGAAACTTGGAAAGGTTATATGTTTTTTTTAAGGACAATGATATTAAAATAAGAGAAGAATACCAATGGCTATGGTCCCTCAATCCCATTGAAACTTATGTGCCTAAGCTAGGATATAGAACACTTGTTGAAGAAGGATTGGAGGGATAACACGTTTAGTGGTGGAAAATCATCTGGAAATTAAGCTGTCCTTCCAAAAATAAAATATTCATATGACTTATATTAAACAATAAGTCTCCTAAGTCTCCTACATTGGAGGTGCTTCAAAAGCTTCAGAAAAAAATATCAATGAACCAAGTTGATGTGGCCTATGTCAGTAAGTACATGGCATAGAAAAATTAATTATAACATGTCCATTTACCGAAATCTTCTTAATTTGGGTGCCTATTCCAACCTCATCTTCTGCCTTTCCCGTTACATGTGGTGTCTCAGTGATAATATCAATCTCGGAGTCGCCAATGATGCAGCAAGGCCATATTTCTTTATGGATTAAGCTTCCTTATCACCGACGAATTCCAAAACTGATATGACTAGAAATATACATATCTAAATAGTACAACATAGGGCACGACCAGGAAATATCTCCAATTAAATGGCAATTTTCTAGGCTTGAAGATTTCGAAAATTGTTAATGAGATCAAACAACTCCTCTCAATTCAATTCAGTTCCGAGACATGCTTACTGATTCTAGAATTTGTCCTTCTGTTTTTTATCGATTGGGAAGCGGGGCTGTGTAGAATGAAAACACGAATGAAATGCGAAGGATATTAATACCGCAGGACTCGGGAGACTAGGGCTTCTGTATAGTAAACGCGTGGGAAAACATAGAGACATGTCGAGAAAAAGACGAACAAAAGTACTAGGTCTCATTTTTTATTTATTATTGATTTAGACATTACGCCAGTGGGGTCAATTGTAGATGACTGAGAAATTTTTTCAATTGTCAGTCCGCTAGTGGGTAAATGCCTAATAGACTTTTTTTAATTGAGACTGTGTGACAGTAGCTTAGATTTGATAAAAACAAATTGAAATATTATTTTTGGATGGAAATTTATAAAAAGTTGTGTAAGGGACATTTGAGTTTAATTGTGATTTAGAAGTTTAAGTTACTAGATGTGATTTACCTTGTGAAAATATGTGAATGTTTATGTAAACTAAGTGTTTATTTGTTGTATGTGTTAGAGGTAATATTTTCTGGCTAGATCCAATATTGTATTGGGGTATTCAAATTTTCCTAATTTTGGTTTATTTTTTCTATTAGTTTTTTTCTAAAATTTGATAATTTAAATTATTTTAAAATTGGCTAAAATTCATGAGACAAAATTTTTATACACAAAATTCTCAACATAAAATAAAAATAAATAAAACTCTAGCTTTTGACATAGTTCCTAAATCATTAAGGTGTTTAACTTAATTGTATATTTTTAATCAATAATTGGATTCTTGACGAGATATAAAGACACTTTCACATGTTGAATAACGGAAATCTACTCAAGTAAAAAAATATTAATAATAAAGAAAATATAATATCAAAATAAATTAATACAAATCCGTCTTAATTTAAAAAATTTTAACATCATTTAAATTTTTTTAACATCTTTCAATATTTAATAAATTAAAATTCTAATAAATTTATGTATACTAATTAATCCACAAACCATGTCAATGAAATGTACAAAACTAATATCATAACAATGCTCTATATATCAAATCCTCACACGGAATCCATCTGACAACGATAAAATTGCTGACAGTAGAAAAACATTCTATAATATTAAAGAAAAGGCAACCATTCATATGGAAAATCGACTTATGTAAACTAAACCAATAAATCTTGGTAGCACTTAGTTGGAATGATTACAAGAGGACATGATAATTTCCCTGGTACTTCACTATAGCCAGATAGAGCTTGCATCCATTCCCATTATTACACCATTATGTTTTGGGCATACTTTCTCATTGAAGGAGGAATTGCTCCCAGGCAAGATAAGTTTGAAATCCAGCTAAATGATCTCACTGGCTTATCTACTCCCCAAATCCTCAAGCTAATTGGTTACATTAAGCATCGTAAGGTCATAATCCTTGTTGACAATGGAAGCACCCATAATTTTATTCATCGTCGTATTGCCCAGGAAACTAATTGTTATATCCGTGCAGTCAATAATTTTCAAATCATGATTACTAATGGTGAGTCCATGAAATGTGGGGAGCATTGTGAAAATGTGTCTCCAAATTGGTTAGTACCACATGAAATCTCATATGTTTTCTATCGACATGGGTGGTTGTGACATTTTTTTGGGTGTCGAATGGCTCAGGACTCTAGGTTCCATTCTCATGGATTTTAAGGAATTAACCATGCAATTCAACCAGGAGGGATAATAGTATAAGTTACAAGGCATCACAGCAAGTTCCCTTGAGATCATCAGTTCCCATTGCATGGAAAATCTCCTAAAAAAAGGTTATTCCATCATTATTGCACAACTCCATTCCATTCACGCCACTAAGACACCCTCTGTGTCACCGGACCTCCAATCCATCCTCTCCAAACATCAAATTGTTTTTTCCACTCCCCAGGGAATCTTTCCTTCCAGTGGTGTTCACGATCATTCCATTACCCTTGTCCCCGACAACCTTCCTCCCATTGTTCGACCCTATCGTCATCCCTTTTCCCAGAAAAATTAAATTGAGAAAATTGTTCAAAAATTGCTCACCGCAGGCATTATCCATCCTAGTATGAGCCCCTATTCTTCTTTTGTGGTCATGGTACTTAAGAAAGAAGGATTTTGGCACATGTTTCCTGACTTTCACGCCCTCAACAAACTCATCATCAAAGACAAATTTCCCATTCATGTCATTGATGATCTCTTGGATGAATTGAGTGGTTCCTAGTTCTTTACTAAACTTGATCTTCATTCTGGCTACCACTAGATATGTATGAAAGAGGCAGGCATTCCTAAAACTACATTTCAAACTCATGAGGGACACTATGAGTTTTTGGTCATGCCCTTTGGCTTGTGTAATTCTCCCTCCACTTTCCAAATCCATATGAATCATGTCTTTTTTCCTTTTCTTCGTCATTTTGTCTTAGTTTTCTTTGATGATATTCTCATCTATCATAAAAACTGGACAACCTATCTTTCTCATGTGGATCGAGTTCTACATCTACTCTCTCATCACCAACTTTTCCTCAAACAATCTAAATGTTCTTTTGGAGCCTCAGAAGTTGAGTACTTGAGTCATATTGTTGGCAAGGAAGGTGTCAAGGTGGATCCTAAGAAGATTGAAGCTAGGTAGGATTGGCCTCGCCCCAAGACTCTCAAAATCTTGCGTGATTTTCTAGGTTTAACAATTTTGCAAGGAACATTACATGTGGACACTTGACATTTGAATTGGCTTGATTCCTATTTTTGTTGGTGCGTCCCCTTGATGAGCATTATTTGGTGTATACTACTACTATTCTTGGATGAGGGTGAATTTATTTGGAGAGGCTAATGTCCACATGTTGTATCATGGTCAACCATGGATTGAGGAGAGATCTAACTAATCAATTATTATAATATTTTTTTGACTTGTCATGGAGTTAGCTAGCAAATAATAATATTTTATTGTATAAGAGAAGAGAATCACTCTATAAAGAAGATCTCTCTCTCTCTCCATTGTAAAGGGTGGAGAATTTGGGGATTTAGGATCTCTCCGCTTAGGCTACATTGCACAATATTTTGGCAAGCTTAATGGATAATTTGAGGTATATTTTCATTTGATGTGAGGCTTTATTGTGCACTTATATTTTCTGTGTTGATTTTGTATTAAGAAACCCTTGTAGCATGTTGTGATTGTCATTATAATGAACCATGCTCATTTTGGATGGAATAATGTGAGGTTTCAACCCTCTTATTTCTGTTGTGATTATGTTATCCTACATGATTCTTATTATTGGTTCTTGGAGTCTTAACTAGGATGGGCGTTCAGTCTTTCATCAAATTTAGGTCCTTGAGAACCATTAATTGCGTATGGATTTGACACTTAGCAATATTTTCCACCATAAGAGATTCGTTAATGAGAAATGTAAGTACTTATAATCACTTTAGAAAAAAGGAATTATTTTTACTTACATAGACTTCCTTAACACTTTAAAAAGTAATTAATCAAATTAATTAAATTATTACAATGATTAGTTCAATAATACACTCTGTTAACACTGGAAGTTGGCCTCAGATTGTGATGAGGACAAACCCGATACCCATCAGTTTAAATGTCACAATTTGTTTATAAAAGGTGATCGAATGGAAGTAAACTCGAAACGATACCGTTTTAACTCAGAAAACTAGGTTGGAACAGCAAAGACATGTGAGGTCTTGATCTAATTTAAGCTAGTAATTTTGCATAGTAGTGAGTAAGTGGAGGTAAAGAAAAAGGAAATAATGTCTGCTCTGGACCTTCGATCTTCTAGTAGCCTCTAAAAGGGGAACAATCTTAGCTATGAGATCCTCTCAAATCCAAGAAACTTCAAGAAACTTAAAATGTTGTGAAACTGATATAATCAAACATATATTTATATAGTCATTACAACACCCAATTGGATCATCCATGCCTGGGCTTTAAGATTTAGAGGAAAGAGGGAAAGAATAGGTTGGCTGCCATTAAATAAGAAGTCTCAAATATCAATCTAGAACTAGAGAACCAAAGGCTTCATTAAAGATATACAATCGGGAGCTTAGCTCTACCATCGATACCTGCAAAAATCTCAAAATTGAACATATATACTTTAGAGAAATTTGCTCCCCTGACAGCGGGAGGGTCGCTGAGCTATTTCATTTAAGGCTTTACATGTGCATGATCTTATTACAGACTGAGCACACAGTTTCTTGCCTGACACTGCTTCATACGGCATGGCTTTCGCAGGGAAACTGTCCATCGGGGTACCATGGGTTGACTGCTTCTGACCTTCCCCACGCCTTCCATTTACGGGTTGAACTGAGGTTTCAACCACCCACTTAACTTTCATTAACTACTTCCACCATGGAGGGTGGTCGAGACTGAATGTACAAGGGACGACCATGGACCAGCTTTCCAAGGCTTGGAGGCTAGCCTCCTTTTCTTTTGGCTTTGCCCTCGATATAACCTGGGTCTATGACCCTGCAGCCATATTTAAAGATGTTTCAGCATTTTCCTTTCGAGGATCCTCATATACTGTGTCCAGGATCCCCGATACCCAGTGTTGCGAAATCACCCTGTTCAAACCAACAGCTCAATCTTCCATTAGAATCGATGGCCACGATCAGTCCCCTAGTCGGCTCTTAGCCGTCTATGGAGTGGACAGGTGCTTAACTTTCCTTCTAGCCCTACTTTCCATATGAAAGTGGGTCATGACCTTGCCCTAAAACCAAAGGCGGCTCACAGATTTCGGGTATCGACGACGGGGAGGAGTGAACTCCTCACCCTCGAGAATCTCGATTGTCGAAATCACGATGGGGGTTGCATTGTGTTGGCGCCTCCCTTACTCCTCGTCCATATGATCACTGGCTAGGACCATGGGCCCATCCCTGATGTTTCGCATTTCGTGTTTCGGTACTTCGGGCTATGGGTGTATGCGTTTGAAGAGAAACTCGAAACGACCACTATTACATATTGAAAAATTTGCAATGACCACTTGCGACGAAAGTACTCTTTCGTCACAACATGTAAGAGAAAAAGATAATTTTTTCTAAATCCACCCCGTAATCGTCGCTATCTCGACGCCAACAATTTGACTAAATTAGCATGGTCAAAGTTTGTCGCAAGAGCAATGACTGTTGCTTGCCCGTCGCTCTTGCGATAAACTTTGACCATACTAATTTACCTTAAAATTGATCGTTGAAAATGAACTAAACTTTTTGCGACGACTGTAATTTGTCTGTTGCTCTTGCGATGAACTTTGACCATAATAATTGAACTTGAAATGGACCATTGAAAATGACCTAAAATAAATAGGTGGAAAAGAAATATTTTTAGGTCACTATCGTCGTAATTGTGACAATAGTGACGTAAAATTGGCCTATAAATATTTGACGACTTAAAGATGTTGCGACAATCTTGCTATAACAATGACAGTTCCGAAAGGGTATTTTTGTGTGGAAAAATGTTGCAGAATGTTGTTAGAGGTGGGGAAAAAAGTAAAGCGGGTGAAAAGGGTGATGGTAGATGTTATTTCCCTTGTAAAAAATGTTGTCTCAAACATCCCGTAAGAATATTAATAAAAACAACTACAAAACATTGTAGGAAATCTTTTCACATTGATGGTGGATTGAATGAATATCGTCCCATGGTAATCAGCTATATATTCATTATCTTTTTTTATTTTATCAATTTTATATAAAATTATATATATGTACATATATTGTTTGAATGTTTATTATAGTATACACTAATTTTGCATGATTGTTTGTAATTATAAAGTTAGAGTTTTCCTCTAACTTTCCACTGAATATTGCACCAAGTATTAGTATAAATGATGTTGTACAAGCTTAGGAACATCATCATGACCAAGCAAATGAGGATCTCATGGAAGAAAATGATGGGACAAATCAAGTTAATGATCCCATGGAAGAAGATGATGGGACAAATCAAATGATCCAAGATTTGTTTTTGCAGCCGGATGAGGATGGGGAAAATGCTGGTATTTATGATGATCCTCTATTAGAAAAGGCAAATAAACGAATTTATGAAGGATCAAGAGCAAATCTTCTCTCCGCTACATTGTTGCTGGTGAACTTAAAGGTTATGAATAATTTGTCGAACACTTGTATGACACAGATACTAAGGTATGTAATATGTTTCATCTCATACTATACATAAATGTTGATTTTTTTATATTTTTTTTTAGTTTTAATTAATGTGTAAAATAAGAATGCAATTTTTATGATTAATATTCTTACATTAACTAGTTGTTTGTTATGTTGTGCAATTTTTACGATTAATATTCTTACATTAGCTAGTTGTTTGTTATGTTGTAGTTTGTTAGGTGAATTTTTGTTACCCTCGTCAAATATTTTACCTCGCACATATCGAGGTTTGCATGCCATTATGAAATACATTGGAATGGATTATCAAACTATAGATTCATGTCCTAATGACCATATTATATATTATGGACAACATGCTTAGAAAACCGAATGCCTGCAATGTATTATCAGTAGATATCGAATTGATCAAGTAACAAAAAGGGTGCCTCGAAAGGTTCTTTGTCATATTCCCATAATTCCACGTTTGCAGCGATTGTTCAGGTGCGAAAGCATAGCACAATTTATGGATTACCATGCACGTAACAGAAGTGGAGATGGTGTTCTTCGAATGCTTGTTGATGGTTCTACATTTAGGGAAATTGAGGAAAAATGGGCAGATTTCAAAGATGAACCTCATAATGTTAGGCTTTCAATGGCAGCTGACGGTGTTAATCCATTCAGAGAGCTTAGGTCTATTTACTCAGTGTGGCCTATTTTTTTTATCAACAATAACATTCCTCATTGGATGTCAATAAAGAGGGAGCACATAATGTTGACAATGATTGTTCCGGGTATTTGTTTACATTAATTTTTTGAATTTAACATTTTCATTTGTTTCAATTTTTGCATAATATCTTTTGTTTGTTTATTTAATTATATATATTACATTATATCATTCCTTTAGTAATTATGTGTAATTTCAAACAAATATTAGGTAAGTACCAAGTTAAAGATATGAATGTATATATCGAGCCTCTTGTCGACGAGCTACTAAAGTTATGGGCTGGCATCACAATGTATGGCATATGTAAACCAATCGGGGAGAAGAAATTTAAATTTCGTGGAACACTTTTATGGACAATTCATGATACCCTTGGACTAACACATTTTTGTGGTATGTATAAGCATTCTAATATTGCTCTTTAACACTATATAATATTTTAATATTATCATGGTGCATGTTTACTTTTTAAATAATCTCATCATATAATTGACATTAATCCATTTGTTGCAGGTATTCAAACAAAGGGTAAATTTGTATGTCTAGTTTGTGGCCCTAAGATGAAGTATCGTCATTCAAAAAGTTTAGGAAAGATGGTGTTTGATGAGTATAGGCACCTTCTTCCTAAGAACCATGGGTATCGTACTACTGACAAACATATTTTCAATGGGAAAGAAGAGACTAGTTTAAAACCACAAAGAATGACACCTCACCTATGGAGGTGGGAATATAATAGAAATCGTCAAGGTACTCAATTTCATAATGTATCGTAGCTCATGTAATGTTTTGAATGTTTATTTTAATCATTGAATTTATTTTACCGTATTTGATAATTATTTTTGTGATTTCTTTTATGCTTCATGAAGGTCGCAATCATCATGAAGGTATTAATAATGGGCTTCCACGAGGAATGAAATCTTATCCCGCTCAATTCATGAGGTTGCCCTACTATGAGGAGCTAAAAATAGATCATTTGTTTGATACAATGTATATCGGGAAGAATGTGACTGAAACGTTATGGCGAATCATAGATGGTAGGAGGGACAAAGAAAAAATTGTCAAAATTTGTACTGGCATTCAGGAAGCCAATCATGCAATGCAAAGTGTGATCTGATATTCAAATAGATCATATAGAGTACTAGACCGAAATAACCTTCCATGGTTATTAACAGAGCAACAAAGCAATGATGTAAAAGAGGCCATTCAAAGAATTAAATTTCCGACGGGTTTTGCTTCAAACATAAAAGATATCTTAACGAAGAAAGGGGAATTTGGTGGGGTGAAAACACATGATTGGCATACCTTCATTAAGGTAATAATTTTGGTATACATATTTATATATATTGGCCTTATAGATCTTTTTTTTTTTTTTTCTT
>ML777846.1:46013-56193 GCA_009831015.1 Picea engelmannii | reverse complement strand
ATCTTTTTTTTTTTTTTTCTTGTCTACTTTGGTCGAAAAAAATAACAATTCATTTTGTTGTTATAGTATGTTCTACCGCTATCTCTCCCAAATGACTTTGACAACAACGTCAAACAAGTTATATATGATCTTGGAAAATACATGAGCTAAGATGTAGTTGTGATTTATATGCAAATTGTTTTTTCAAATTATTGTTGTACTTCATGACACGTGTTTTACTTGTAATGTAATATACTATATTATATTATGTTATGTTGAAACATGTTATTTTCTTGTGTCACGATCTCATGTAGAAGGTTGTCATTGAAAGAAATCCATGAAGATGATATAAAGTATTGTAAGAGATAAATTCCTCGTCTAATGTGTGAAATGCAAAAGTATATACCTCCTACATTTTTCAATGCACAAGAACACTACCTCATACACCAAGTTGAGGAGATTGACATTTGTGGACCTGTTCACACAAGGTCAATGTGGATGGTGGAGAGGCACTTGAAATCATTGAAGGCATTGGTTAGACAAAGAGCAGTTCCTGAAGGTTCTATGGTGGAGGGATATATGGTATATCAATCCATGGTGTATATTAGTCAGTATCTTCCTAAATTAGCAGCACCAACTATGAATGCAGTGGATCACATTTGGGATGTGAACTCCATAAAAAAATTTGAAGATCAGGAGCATCTGTTGGGGAATTGTAGAATGAAAAAAATGAGAGGTAATATATTAATATTTGTGAAAATTTATATTATTAATACATATAAAGTTTCGTTTTTGTGTATATATGATCATACTCATTAATATATTAATATAATTTATTTCATAAATTATAAATATTTATAATTACCTACATATTGTACGTTATAACTAATATTTAATATTGGTGAATTATGTTTTTTTGATTCAGTTGCTCTAGAGTGGGATGCACTGCATTTATACATTGCAAACAATCTTAACTAGATGAATGTATGGATTGAAAGATGTAAACAATATAATGGAGGTAGGTTATCATGGTAACGACTGTCTGAAATGGTTAGAGAAGCTTGGCGTAACAGAGATGCCAATGTTACACAAAGGGAAATTGATCTAGCATATGGTTTGAAAGATGGACATGTAAGCAATTTCACCCATTTTATTCAGTTATTTTATATTATACTAATGTGACTACATGTGTACTGTATTTTTTCAGATACTTTCAAAGTTATATAAATATATGTTAATTTATTAATTGACAATGCATCTTTTACATATCTGACATATTGCAGTTGAAACACCACAAGGCTATGTGGTGCAATAGTCGTAAATTTCACATCAAACAATTGGATGAAACAAGTAAAACTTTTTATAGTGTTGTAACTGCAGTATTCCAGGTTACTAATGTTTCCTCTAGGAGTGACAGACAACCCAAGAATCTGAAAATAGATACTATGGGTATTTAAACAATATACTTGAGTGTGACATTAATTCCTTCAAATTAGTTTTGTTCGATGTCAAATGGTATAGGTTATGAATGCATGAACTTGATGAGGAAAGAACTGTTATTCAACATACCAACATATTTCCAATGATTAAAACAATGATGTTTGAAAGAGGACATGATCGCTATGCTTTTCCAAGCCAATGTGAACAGGTCTTTTACTCAAATGTTCTAGGTGAAAGAGATTGGTCATTTGTTGTTAGATATGATCCAATAGGAAGGCCAATTAAGTATACTCGTTTACAGGAAGAAGATGATATTGAGGATCAAGAAGATGATTCAACAGAATATCAGACAGAGCTGGAAGATCATGGAGGGTCGACAAATGAAAAAGACGAAGAAGATCATGATCTAGGCATATGAGACAATATTGCAATTTGATGCTTAACGCACCCTCGGGCATGCCCGCTCTCACAGGATCTTCTTCCTTCTCGGCCCGAAGAACTCCAAGGTTCTCCTATTTCCATATCGAGAAATTTGCACCCACAGATTTCTTTACGCAATCCCCCTTCCTTTAATTATCGGAGGATCGGAACTCGCAGCCTCGCAAGTTCGCTGTTGACCTCTAGGTTCTCGAGTCCTCGAGACCCGAAGGCCAGTCAATCGCTGACTTTCTCTTCCTCTGTTCTATCGGGACTTCAGCTTTATCGCTACTTTGCTCTTCGTGATACCAAGCACACAGTTTTCCAACCCCCGATATCCGAGACGCCGAACTCATGACCTCGCCACTCGCAACTTCGCTACTCGCGAGGTCGAATAATTTCCGCATCGACTCCCGATGCCCGAGACGCCGAAACTGGCGATATCACTCCCTCGCGACTTCGCTTCTCCGATTCCCTGTGGCCCACACTGTCTACACCGCCATCAGAATATCGCGTATCACGATATCACGACTTCCGTGGCCAAAACTTCATTTTTTTTCTTGCGAAACCCCGATAGGCGGATTCGCAAATTAATTCAATGGCCCTGGCTGACTTGAATCACCGCTCAGTCTGTCCCAAGCCTTGAACCCTTCCATGCTTCCGACCTCCTGGCACCTCTGTGAGATCTGACGACTCACAGAAACTCGCGGACTCTCCACGGAGGATACCGACCGCCAACCTTTTTATGCAATTCCTAAAATGACGAAGTGTCTCCCTACGAGACTCGTTCACTTGCTCGTCAACCTACGACGCTTCCTTTCAACCTGCTCACGCAACTTCTCTCCGTTGTCCCCTTAACAAATTTGAAGGCCTATCCCTCTTGAGCTTTCTCACGACTTTAGTCTTTTTAGGAAACTCCCGCACGCACCCCTTGCGACAAATCTTCAACCCTGTCTAAGTGTTGAAGTTGTTCGACTCTGATCACTCCTGCAGCAGCAGTCTTCAATATTCTCGCTCAGAATCACAACTCTGAAACTTTTAACCAGCCTGCGCACTCCTTGCACGGCTCCTTCATGCCCAACTGCACTTTCGAGGAAGTGAGAACAAAAGTTATCTCTAATTGAACCCTTCTGTCAACGCACTCCTTGCGGACAATTCGACTGCACTCCTTGCAGGAATCCTCTGGCTCAATTAGAGAAACAATTGAAACTCATTCACTCTTCCTTCCAGACCTCAATTCAACCATGAAATCACATACACAGCGTATAAAAGAAAATGTATGACAGGAAGAAAACATTCATGAGCATAACATCAATACACAGAGGAATGACACAAACCACGAATTTGAATCAAAGCTTTCTCCTATTAATTCAAATATCTGTACATGGGTGTTCTTCATACAATTCTCTGCATGCTCTTTTGCTCTTCCTGGATTCTCTAGAATGAGGTTACAATGTTACAATGAGGGTGTCTATATCCATTTTCCCTCTTGCGCTCTAAAGCTATCAAATCTATAATTAAATTCCTATCTAACAACATTAAATTTATTAAATTTCGACTATCTACCTAAGGACAAGAGCTATCCGCTCAAGGTCCATTACAATGTACAAGTGCGCTCCTTCATAAATGACTTCAGTTAAAGATTCGCGCAACAATCCCAAAGTGTTTTCAAAATTTGGTGCTGGCTTATCCAGCTGTCCTTCGCTTCCATGCTGGCTCGCTTGACGTGGGCGAAGCTCCTGCATCATACTCCTCGGCTTGAAAACTTTCATGGGCTCCTATCCATGAGCTCCCACATGGTCTGGCCATGCTTCTGTATTACTGCTTCGCTCTCCCAGCTGGCATCTTCCACTGGGTGGCTCTTCCATTTGACCAGATAATCGAAGTATTCTTTCCTTCGGGTCTTCTTACCCACTCTCTTGTCCAGTATGCATTCCATCTGCGGCTTTTCTGCAACTGGCAATTGCTTTTCCCACTGGATCACTGGTTCCTCGGCTCCAGTGTCTACTTCTCCAGCCCTGTATGGGTATAAGTTTGCGATATTGAATATCGGAGATATTCCGATGCCATCCAGCAACTCGATCTCATAAGCATTTTTCTCGAATTTTCTCAAGACCCTGCACGGTCCGATTTTCTTCATTTTCAATTTGTTGTATGTTCCTCTCGGGAACCTTTCTTTTCTCAAATGTGCCAGAACCAAATCACCAACTTCAAACTGAAGTTGTCTCCGATGCTGATCTTCTCTGCGCTTGTACTCCTGGTTTGAACTCTGCAACCATTCCTTCACCCTGCTGTGAAGTTCCTTCACCCTACTGTGAAGTTCCTTCATTGCCTCGGCAAAATTCTCTACACTAGCGCTGCTAGTAGAAACCTGTTCTGAATCTCTCAGCTCAGAAACTCCTCTCGGCTGCATCCCATATACGACCTGAAATGGACTTCGACCGGTGCTCCGATTTACTAAATCATTGTATGCGAACTCGGCCTGTGGCAATATGTGGTCCCAACTGTTGTGGTGCTCCGTCACCAAGCTTCTCAACAAGTCTCCCAGACTCCTGTTTACCACCTCGGTTTGCCCATCCGTCTGCGGATGATAAGAAGAACTAAACATCAAGTTAGTCCCTAGCTTCTTCCATAAGGTCCTCCAAAAATGCCCTATGAATTTAGTGTCCCTGTCCAAAACTATGCTTTTCGGCAATCCATGAAGTCGAATGACCTCTTTGAAAAACAAATTTGCAATGTGAGTCACATCACTGGTCTTCTGGCATGGGATGAAGTGTTCCATCTTCGAAAATCTGTCGACCACCACAAAGATTGAATCAACACCTCTTTGCGTCTGTGGCAACCCCAATACAAAATCCATGCTTATCGCCTCCCATGGTCTCTCTGATATGGGTAACGGTTGATAAAATCCTACATTCTGCTTTCTCCCCTTCGAATGATAGCAAACCCGACATCTTTCCAAAAACCTCTTGACATCTGCTCGCATGCCCGGCCAAAAGTATGATTCATTCAACTTCGCGAATGTTTTGTCATGGCCAAAATGTCCTGCTAATCCACCACTTTGTTTCTCCTTCAACAAGTTCTCCCTCATGGAGCATTTCAGAATACACAGTTGATTGCCTCTGAACAATAATCCTTCCTGGATCACATAATCTCTCCATGGGATTTTGTCTTTGAGAACTGGATTCTCAGCTGCTTCATACGCTTCTGCAAAATCTGCATCTCCTGCGTACATGTCCTTGAGATTATCAAAACCCAATGTTTTGATTCGGAACTCCTGCAACAACAAACACTTCTTGCTCAAAGCATCAGCCACTTTGTTAGCAATACCCTAAATGTGCTTAATCACAAATGTGAAATTTTTCATATACTCTACCCATTTGGCATGTTTCTGATTCAACTTCTCCTGTTGAGTCACAAACTGCAGTGCATGATTATCACTATATAAAACAAATTCCTTTGGGATCAAGTAATGCCTCCACTTCTTCAGCGCATGTATGATAGCGTATAATTCTTTGTCATATGTGGAGTATTTCAGTTTCGCTTCATCCAATTTCTCACTAAAATAAGCAACCGGCCTGTCATCCTGACTTAAGACCGCTCCTATGGCAAACCCACTCGCATCACATTTCACCTGAAATGTCTTCAGGACATCCGGCAACACCAACACTGGTTGTTCTGTGATCTTCCACTTCAACAGATTGAAGCTCCTCTTAGCCTCTGCCGTCCAGTGAAAATACTTATGTCACTTCTTCACTGTATCCATCATTGTTGCGCTAATTCCACTAAAATTTCTAATGAATTTCCGGTAGAAACTAGCCAAACCTTGAAAACTTCTCACCTCGAAAATATTTCTCGGTGATGGCCAATTCTTGATCACTTCCACTTTATCCGGGTCCATCCTCAACTCATTTTCCGAAATAAAAAAACCCAAGTATATGAGCTATGTCTTCATAAATGAGGATTTCTTCATATTAATCAACAACTTCTCTTGCTGTAATTTCTTCATCACTGTAGCCAAATGCTTCAGGTGCTCAGCTTCTGATTTATTGTAAATCAGTATGTCATCCAAATACACAATGACGAACTTCCTGATGAACTCTTTCAATACTTCGTTCATCAACCTCATGAAGGTACTTGGCGCATTTGTCAATCCAAACGGCATGACTAGCCATTCATACAAACCTTCGTTTGTTTTGAAGGCTATCTTCCACTCATCACCTTCTCTCATGTGAATCTAGTGATATCCGCTCTTCAAATCAATCTTTGAAAAATACTTTGCCCCGCTCAGGCAATCCATCAGATCATCCATCCTCAACAATGGAAACCTATAGCTGATGGTTATTTTGTTGATCGCTCTTGAATCGGTACACATTCTCCAACCCCCATCCTTCTTCGGACTGAGTACTGTTGGAACAGCACATGGACTCAAGCTTTCTCTGACCAATCCTTTGTCCATCAAATCCTAGACCTGCTTCTTGACCTCTTCATTTTCCTGTGGCGTCAACCTGTACGCAGCTTTATTCGGCAAACTAGCTCCTGGTATGAGGTCAATATGATGAATTACACTCCTCATCGGTGGCAACGAACGAGGTAATTCGTCCACTATGATGTCAGCAAACTCTTCCAGCAGTTCCTGAACCTCATCTGGTAAATCATCCACTCTTGTGCTAGTTACAACAATTCTTGGTTTTCTGACCACAAAGAATTGTGGATCTTCCTTCTTCTTCACCTCTGTAAGAAGTTCCTTCCCACTCATGAGAAGTACTGTGTTGCTTACATCTGGCTTCACCTCCTTATCCTTTATCGGAAGCAACATATGGGTTCTCCCATTCTTCTCCAGGGTATATGTGTTCATTCTCCCATCATGAATCACATTTCTGTCATATTGCCATGGTCTACCCAGCAATAAATGAAAAACATCCATGGGAATAACATCACACAAGATCTTATCATTATACCCTCCAATTTTGAATTCGACCAAGCATTGTTTAGTAACAGTTACCTGGTGTCCTTTCTGTAGCCACGAAACTTTGTATGGGCTTGGATGATCAGTCGTCTCCAGTTCCATCTTTTCTACCATCTCCATAGATACGAGATTATCCGTGCTACCACTGTCTATGATGACCTTGCACACCCTATCCTTGGTCTTGCAAGTTGTTCTAAATAGTCTGGTCCTTTGGACTGAGCTTTCCACCTCCTTCTCAGGTGTCAAAAGGACTTTTCACATCATAAGTGACCTTCCCCCTTTAGCATCTTCTGCCTCAACATCCCATCTCTGCACTTCGGTGATGTGAGCTTATCCAATGTCCTTCTTTTTCTCTGGACACTCGTATGACTTGTGCCCATTCTTTCCACATGTGAAGCATGTGATTACTCCACCTCTGCCTCTTCCTCTTCTTCTGGTACAAGGAAAAGTGTTTCCATCAACATATCCACCGCTCTGCTCTGTATGTTGTCCTCTCTGCTCAACATGTGGCCCTCTCTGTGAGGTTCCACCTCTTTCAACCTTACCCTGAGGTTTCTTCCATTCCTCCTTGGGCTTCTGGAATCTATCCTGGGCAACTGCCTTGCCTCTGGGCTGACTCCTGTCTCGCTCTCGTTGACCTTGCTTACGGCTTATATTCTCGTCTGCTTTCAGAGCCATCTGATAAGCGTCCTCCACAGTTCTAATGGTAACCATGCTTAACTCATCCTGAATGTCGTATCTCAGACCATTCATATATCTAGCCACTTTCTCATCATCGCTCTCCCAATGACCTGCTCTGATGTTCATCCGATAGAATTTTTCAATGTATTCTTTCACTGTCATCAGCTTCTGTCTCAGGTTTTGCATCCTCCTGAACAGAGTAATTTGGTAATCTCTCGGGATGAACTTTGCCTTCATCTTCGCAATCATTCGATCCCAACTTTTAATCTTCTGCTTGCCTTTGCAGCGTCTATCAGCTTGTAGCTTGTCCCACCACAATGTTGCATGTCCCTTCAAGCATGTAACAACATGCTTGACTTTCTTGTCCTCTTCGACATCTTCATAATTGAAGTAGGTGTCAAGAGCTCTAATCCAATCTAGTAGCTCTTCGGCATCTAGATTTCCTTCATAGACTAGAATGTCCATTTTTGCCTTCGCACCCATCCTGGCAATGGCTTTGATCAAACGCTCAGTTGATGCATCCTCGGTTGCAACCTCCTGCTCTCGTTCAGCCTCAATTTTGTTGTCGGAATCACTTAGATCCCTTGCACCAGCTATGCGTCTTTGAGCTGTCTCCATATCTTCGAGTTTGGCTGGGAGATCTCTCATCTGCCTCTCCATTTCTGGATTGACTACCTGCCTGCCTCTTCTCCTCACCTCCCTATCCTCTGGATCAGGTGATTGCCTTTCTCTTATGGGTGGCATGGTGAATTATTTTTCTCTGCTATAGAAAGCAAAGAAGTATTCCCTCTCTAATACCACTTGATGCTTAACGCACCCTCGAGCATGCCCTCTCTCACAGGATCTTCTTCCTTCTCGGCCCGAAGAACTCCAAGGTTCTCCTATTTCCCTATCGGGAAATCTGCACCCACGGATTTCTTTATTCGATCCCCCTTCCTTTAATTATCAGAGGATCAGAACTCGCGGCCTCGCAAGTTCGTTGTTGACCTCTAGGCTCTCGAGTCCCCGAGACTCAAAGGTCAGTCAATCACTGACTTTCTCTTCCTCCGTTCTATCAGGACTTCAGCTTTATCGCTACTTCACTCCTCGCGATACCAAGCACATGGTTTTCCAACCCCCGATATCTGAGACGCCAAACTCATGACCTCACCACTCGCGATGTCGCTACTCGCGAGGTCAAATAATTTTTGCGTCGACTCCCAATGCCCGAGACGCTGAAACTCGCGATCTCGCTCCCTCGCGACTTCGCTTCTCCGATTCCTTGTGGCCCACACTGTCTACGCTGTCGTTGGAATATCGCGTATCGCAATATCGCGACTTCCGTGGCCAAAAATTCATTTTTTTCCTTGCGAAACCCCGATAGGAGGATTCGCGAATTAATTCAACGACCCTAGTCGACTTGAATCACCTCTCAGTCTGTCCCGAGCCTTGAACCCTTCCATGCTTCCGCTGCGACCTTCTGACACCTCTGTGAGATCTGACGACTCACAGAAACTCGCGGACTCTCCACAGAGGATACCGACCACCAACCTTTCTTATGCAATTCCTGAAATGACAGAGTGTCTCCCTACGAGACTCGTTCACCTGCTCATCAACCTGTGACGCTTCCTTTCAACCTGCTCACGCAACTTCTCTATGCTGTCCCCTCAACAAATTTGAAGGCCTATCCCTCCTGAGATTTCTCACAAGTTTAGTATTTTTAGGAAACTCCTGCACGCACCCCTTGCGGAAAATCTTCAACCCTATCTAAGTGTTGAAGTTGTTCGACTCTGAGCACTCCTACAGTAGCAGTCTTCAATATTCTCACTCAGAATCGCAACTCTAAAACTTTTAACCAGCCTGTGCACTCCTTGCATGGCTCCTTCATGCCCAACTGAACTTTCGAGGAAGTGAGAACAAAACTTATCTCTAATTGAACCCTTCTGTCAACGCACACCTTGCGAACAATTCAACTGCACTCCTTGCAGGAATCCTCTGGCTCAATTAGAGAAACAATTGAAACTCATTCACTCTTCCTTCCAGACCTCAATTCAACCATGAAATCACATACACAACATATAAAAGAAAATGTATGACAGGAAGCAAACATTCATGAGTGTAACATCAATACACAGAGGAACGACACAAACCACAAATTTGAATCAAAGCTTTCTCCTATTAATTCAAATATCTGTACATGGGTGTTCTTCATACAATTCTCTGCATGCTCTTTTGCTCTTCCTGGATTCTCTAGAATGAGGTTACAATGTTACAATGAGGGTGTCTATATCCATTTTCCCTCTTGCGCTCTAAAGCTATCAAATCTAGAATTAAATTCCTATCTAACAGCATTAAATTTATTAAATGCCGACTATCTACCTAAGGACAAGAGCTATCCGCTCAAGGTCCATTACAATGTACAAGTGCGCTCCTTCATAAATGACTTCAGTTAAAGATTCGCGCAACAATCCCAAAGTGTTTTCAAAATTTGGCATTGGCTTATCCAGTTGTCCTCTGCTTCTGCGCTGGCTCTCTTGACATGGGTGATGCTCTTGCATCACAATTCCTGATTATGATGTCGATGAAAATATGCTCGAAAATGACATTGATGATGATGATGATATCATCAATCCTTTCAACATCATTTCAGAACCAGATGATGATACAGATGTCGAGTTCGATGAAGAAGATCAAGATAGAGAATAAGGATGATTA
>ML777846.1:3949-19253 GCA_009831015.1 Picea engelmannii | reverse complement strand
AACAAGAAAATAGAAGATATGGAAGCGCACTTATGAAAAAGATATTACAAACAACAATTTCATTTGAGAAAATTAAAGGGAAATTTTAGGGGCTAAATTTCACCCATGGGCTAATTTTCCATGCTTTTTCCCCAAAAAAGATTGGCCAATTTTAATTTTTTCTAAAAATTATTTGCCCAAATTCTATAAAATTAAATTATTTTAGCTTAAAATAGCCCAAATTTTATTGAAACTATATGAAATTTATAAACGTGTTTAAAATCTGAAGAACCAATGATATTTTCATACACATCATAATAATAAAGAATATATAATATCAAAATAAATTAATACAAATCCTCTTTAATTTAAAAATTTTAAACATCATTTAATAATTTTTAACGTCATTCAATATTTAATAAATTAAAATTCTAATAAATTTATTTATATTAATTAATCCACAAACCATGTCAATGAAATGTACAAAACTAATATCATAACGATGCTCTGTATATCAAATCCTCACACGGAATCCATCTGACAACGATAAAATTGCTGACAGTAGAAAATCCTTCTATAATATTAAAGAAAATGCAGCCATTCATATGGAAAAAGGGCTTATGTACCAATAAACTTACTTGGAATGATTACAAGAGGACATGATAATTTCCCTGGTACTTCACTATAGCCAGATAGAGTTTGCATCCATTCCTAGTATTACACGATTATGTTTTGGGCATACTTTCTCGTTGAAGGCGGACTTGCTCCCAGGCCAGATAAGTTTGAAGTCTAGCTAAAGCAAATAAGATGCATGCTGAAATCACAGATAATACTATCCATGGCTTGGAGCAATAGCTTTGCTTAAATTCAGTATACATGATTCTACATTTGCTTGGGTAGAACCTTCTCACCTCATAAATAGCGTTGTCGATTGGCTCATATTTGATCTCGTTCGGTAGTAGATTGCGCATTCTATTCCAGACATTGGCAGCTTCAATGTTGGCAGACATTGCGCATTATGTTCCAGACATTGCGCATTCTGTTCCAGACATGTGCATAAGGAAGGTTGTTCACCTGTAAAGGAATTGTTAACACTTGTTTGTCAAGTTGATCCAAGTGGATATTGGTGACCACCCACCTATTCCAACTGGCTCCACTTGTCTGTTTTTTGTTCAACACATTCTTCTATACTTCTTTGTAATTGTGGGTTCTACACTTTTGGGGATGTCTGAAGCCCTACACATCTTCCAGGTGGATATTAGTGGCCTCTCATTTAATCCAACTGGCTTATTTTGTATGTTTTCATGTTAGCACATCTTGTTGTACTTACAGGGCCGTTTTGGAGGCCTAACCAATGTTTTTTTGGCTCACCACAGTCAAATTGTAGACGGAGTCAAAGTTTGATGGCAGAATGTGTAGTTCTTTGAAAGACCTTTCCAACATCCTATCACGCGCCTAAAACGGAGGTCGTATGAAAAAGTTACAAACCTGGGAAGTTGAGGTACCAACTTACCCATACGGGCCCATGTGACTTTTGACATTTCACCTCCTAGGCTTAGGTTTTTGGATGTCTAGGGTTTTGGAATTCATGAGTAATATCAAAAAGGCCTCTAGAGCCTCATTGTAATTCATTCTTCTTAGACGGATGCACGTAGCAGCCACATCTCTTATGAGAAATAGCTACCACCATTCGAGCAAGTGTTTTAGTTCTGCAATTTTATAGTTTCAGCCTATTTCATTTATTTAATAGAAGATATTATTCACTGGATATCTTTGTTATTCTTCATATCTCTGTGTTTATTGTATTTAGTCTGTAATCAGTTCGTTCCGCTCCTAAATCTGGATCAGTGGTATCAGAGTGCTCTACTCTTCATTTATTTTTCTTTGTGCATGTCCCCGACAAGATCTGGGTACAAGAAGTTGGGACTCGAACCATTCGATTCATTGCAATATCAGTCACGCCGAGCCCAACAACAACCCATGGGGGACGAAAATAAATATGATGGAGTAGGAGATCCTATTAAAATGTTGCTCGAGGAAGCCCTCGCGCGACAAAGGAATGAAATTATGGACAAATTTGCGCAGATCCTTCGATGGTTGCCCACAGGAGAAGCATCTTCATCAAACGGCCAAGCAACCCCCTTCAAGGTACAAGTAAATTTTGATATTCCATTATTTGAAGGACTGATAGATGCGGATGTTGTAGAAAAAATGGTTGAATCTGCTCGAAGGTTATTTTTCAGTCCACAATTTTTTGGATAGGGAAAAGATTACTTTTGCATGCTTCAAGGTCGTCCCCCATGTTAAGGAATGGTGGGATACTTACTCTGAGAAAAGGGTCATAGAGGAATCTGCAATATTTGTGGTGGCCCCTACATGGGATTCCTTCGGGGATGCCATTAAAGAACAATACTACTCGGTTGGAAGATACGAGGACCAGTATACCAGATGGACCACCCTACATCAAGAAACAAACCAGACAGTACCATATTTCACCAATATTTTCCAAACCCTCCACACTAAATTGGGTATCAAAGACTCTGAGCATCATCTGGTGCTCAAATACCGTGGTTTCTTGCATAGATACATTAAAACATAAATGGAGTTTCTATACATCACCTCATTGGTCACGGCTTATAGATACATTGTCAAGATCGAGCAGAAATTCAATCAGAAGAGGCAAGAGTTTGGATCTGCAAACTCCTCACAGCCGAAGCAGGGAAAATGTGGCCCCAACCCACACAACAAGCGACCAATCCGAGATGGCTTCTCTCAGGAGAACTAGTCCAAGCCACAACAAAAGAAGGGAAATGAGAAGATGAAGAAGAACACGGGAAAATGGTTTGAGTACCATAAAATCCCTTGGAACAACACTGAAGAATGTCGCTCCAAGAAGTCACTCGTGGCCGAGCTAAAGGTTTCTGAGTCGGAGGATGATTCTGATTCTGAATCAAATCCCTAAGGAGGGAATCGGATTATCGATGTTGAACCCAGTGCCATTGTCACTACCACCAAAATTTGGCCAAGTGAACCAGAAGAACCAAAGGAAGGGGAACGCCTCTTTTACTCATAGATGTGGGTAAAGGGGGCTCCACTTCATTTCATTGTCGATAACGGCAATCAAAAGAACCTGATTTTAGAAGAGGTTGTCAAGAGGCTAGACCTGCCAACGACACTGCACCCGCAGCCCTACACCATCGGTTAGCTTTGCCAAGGAAGAGATATTCGTGTGAGCCAACAGTGTCGTCTACCCTACGACATTAAGCCTTTCAAATATGAGGTATTGTGTGATATTGCTCCCCTTGAAGTTTGTGATGTTATTTTAGGACAACCATATTTGTAGAAGCATCATGTTGTGTATGAGTCTAGACCCCGTTATTATTACTTTGGGTATACAATTGTACAGGATACCAGAGGTAGCTCCGCCTACTGCTATTTCTTTAATCTTTTCTAAGCAATAAAGTAAGGTCATTTCATAGACTAGGAAGTTAGTCTTCTTTTTGATCCATGCTCAAAGTAAGCAGAAGGTCATCGCCACATTCGTGGCCTCTACACAAATCCTCTCTTTGCAGCAGAAGAAAGTGGACGGGATTGTGGAAGAATACAGAGACATATTCTCCTCACCCATCGAGGTACTGATGCACTACCAAGTTGAGCATCCAATTGATCTGATCCCTGATGCACCTCTACCTAATGGACCAATCTATCATCACTCCCTGATGGAAAATGATGAAATCAGGCATCAAATCCAAGATCTTCTTCAAAAGGGGCACATCATACCCAACTCCTCCCCTTGCAGAAGCCTAATTGTACTGGTGCATAAGAAGGACGGGACTTGACGACTCTGCATTGATTACATAGCCTTAAACAAAATCACAATCAGGAACCGGTACCCAATTCCTAGGATTGATGACCTTCTTGACCAACTCAAGGGGGAAAATTTCTTCAGCAAGATTGACCTAAAGTCTGGCTACCACCAGGTTCCCATCAAACCAACTGATGTATGGAATACAACCTCCAAATCTAAACAAGGTCTCTTCGAATGGATGGTCATGCCCTTTGGCCTAACAAATGCACCAGCCACTTTCATGAGGTTGATAGATGATGTATTGAAACCCTTCACCAACTCCTTTGTCATGGTATATTTGGATGACATCCTCATCTTCGACAGAACTTGGGAGGAGCACATGCGGCATATTCAACAGGTTTTGAGAACTCTGTGGCAGCACAAGCTATATGTCAACTTGGAAAAATTCTCTTTTGGCATGAACAGGGTCCAATACTTGGGCTACATTGTTTATGAGAATGGGGTACATGTTGATCCAGCTAAGATCCAAGTCATCTATGACTAGCCAGCCCCGACCACACTAACTGAACTTCGGAGCTTTTTGAGACTGGCCAACTTCTACCGACGATTCATGTTGGGATGCTCCCATATTTCATGGCACCTTAGCCAGGTAACCAAGGTTGGTGGCAGGGAAACATTTGTGTGGGGGAAGGAACAACAATGAGAATTCATTGATCTAAAGCATCGCTTGTGCTTAGATCCAGTACTCTCCTTGCTCGATATGCAACAACTGTTCGAGATTGAGACTGATGCATCTGACTATGTTGTAGGCGGAGTTCTCACTCAACATGGCCATCCAATGGAATACCATAGTGAGACACTCTCATATACTGTCCGGAAATACCCCATCTATGACAAGGAAATGTATTCCATTGTACAAGCCTGTCGTCAATGGAAACATTACATTATGGGAAAGGAGACGATCATCCACATTGATCACAAGCCCCTGTAGTTCATACAGACATACGGGAAATTGTAGAATGATCACCATCAGAAGTGTTCCACCTACTTGTAGTAGTTCCATCTCAACATCAAGTATAAGACAAGGATCTCAAATCATGTCGCTAACTGCCTTAGTTGACCTCCTGTGGCTGCACTCACCAATGTGCTCCATTCCTATGTACATGAGGCATCTAAGTGGCCCCAACTTTATCAGCAAGATCCAGACTTCTCCACCACCTATCAACTCTTGGGTACATGCACGACTGTCATTGATTTTCACATTCAGGATGAACTATTATGCCACTTGGTCCATCTCTATGTTCCTACAAGCGAGCGTGCAAAGTTGATCTGGGAAGCCCACTACAGTCGGATGGCAAGACATTTTGGCATGGAGAAAACTTTGGTTGTTCTTCAGAAACATTTTTATTTTCCAAAACTTCGATAGGACGTCAGCAAGTATATCAGATATTGCACTGTCTGTGCCATTTCCAAGCCAACCGTCAAGAAGAAAGGCTTATACGCCCGTCTTCCTACTCCCGAGAAGCCTTGGGAGTCTGTCTCAATGGATTACATGTCTGGCCTTCCTTGCACCAAGCAAGAAAATCACTATGTATTTGTGGTCATTGTTCGGTTTTTGAAGATGGCCATCCTCACAACCTACAAGAAGAATATCAGAATGAAAGATACTACCAAGCTCTTCTTTGAACAAGTTTGGGTCCATTTTTTGATACTACAGACCATCATCTTTGTCCGGGACAACAGGTTCCTCAACACATTTTGGTCGAGTCTCTGGTCACTGTTGGACACCAAGCTCAATAAATCCACTTCTTTCCACCCCCAAACAGACGTCCAAACATAGGTTGTCAATCAGATGATTGTTCACATCCTACACATGTACAACTCTAATAATCCATGTACATGGAATGAGAGTCTCCCCTATGTTCAACACAGTTACAATAGCTCATAGGTTACAATAGGGCTCTCCATAGCTCCACCCGCCATAGCCCATTTCAGGTGGGGCTGGGATTCCAACTCTTGGGTCCCATGGATGTTGCACTACCTCTTGCCACCACACAGACAAACTCTTCCCATGTTCAGTCTGAGACCGAAAAATCCACCAAATTCATTGAGTGGATTCAACACATCCACCAATAGGTCCAGGATATTTTGCAGAAATCCAATGCTAAGTACAAGTAGCGCCATGATCAACACAGGGTATCGCACTAGTTTCAGGTTGGAGACAAAGTCTGGTTAAATTTGTAGAAGGATCATCTCACGGGGCCCCATCGGAAGCTTCACCCACTTCTCTATGGGCCTTACACTATCACCAAGGTTGTGGGTAGCAATTCTTTTGAGCTCAGCACTCCACCCTTCCTTGGCCTGCACCCAGTTTTCAATGTGGGCCTCCTCCATATTTTCCACCATTATTGGACACCTCAGAGATCGCAGAATAGCTTACACCAATAGAGCTCAACCCTGACTGCATGGAACAAGCATCCACTGACCAGATAGTGGAAACACAGGTTAAGGGAACTCGCCAGTAGAGGATCCAGCTTTATCGGGTTGTCAAGGCAGGGTAACTCCTACACCAACTCAAGTGGCTCACTCGAGGCCAAATCCAGTAGAAGTTTCCTCATTTGATGGGGAAAATCAACACAATGGAGACCATTTCTTCCTAAGGGGGGAGGATTGATCCAGGTGGATATTGGTGGCCACCCACCTATTCCAACTGGCTCCTCTTGTTCATTTTTTGTTCAGCACGTTCTTTTGTACTTATTTGTAATTGTGGGTTCTACACTTATAGGGTTGTCTAAATCCCTACACATCTTCCAGGTGGATATTAGTGGCCTCTCACCTAATCCAATTGGCTTATTTTGCATGTTTTCATGTCAACACATCTTGTTGTACTTCTAGGGCCGTTTTGGAGGCCTAAACAATGTTTTTTTGGCTCACCACAATCAAAATGTAGACGAATTTTGAGTTTGATGGAATAATGTGTAGCTCTCTGAAATACCTTTCCAACAGGCTATCACATGCCTAAAAAGGAGGCCGTATGCAAAATTTACGACCATGTGAGTTGAGGTACCAACTTACCCATAGGGGCCCACACGTTTCGCCTCCTAGGGTTAGGTTTTTGGATATCTAGGGTTTTGGCATTCATGAGTAATATCAAAAAGGCCTCTAGAGCCTCATTGTAATTCATTCTTCTCAGATGGATGCACATAGTAGCCACATCTCTTCTCAGAGATAGCTACCACCATTCGAGCAAGTGTTTCAGTTCTGCAGTTTTACAGTTTCATCCTATTTCATTTATTTAAGAAAAGATATTGTTCACTGGATATCTGTGTTATTCTTCGTATCTCTATGTTTATTGTATTCAGTCTGTAACCAATTCGTTCTGCTCCTAAATCTGGATCACAAGTGAGAAATATGTTAGGCATGGGTTATGGGTGATTGTAGTGAACCTTTGCAGATAAAGATAAAAGACAACCCTAGACTTTAGAAATACCAAAATGTATTCACACAATAAAAAACAAAATAATATAGAGAGAAACCTCAAGGTAGGGTGAGATCATCAAATACTCCTTATGGAAAGAATCACTCCATAAGCCATATTCGCTACAATATAGTACTCAACATCCAACATGTCTCAATACAATGATACTCATGTATGTATACTTTTCTCATGAGTATTGCTTGTCATGTTGTTCTGTAGAGAAGAATATGGCCAAGGAACCCTATGAGGAAAGATATCCTTCCTACTTTACATTATCTAAAAAAATTCAGTAGCTTGAGGGGTAACCCTCTTGATTGTAAAGATTTTGTATTAAAGAGTTCTTCAAATAAAATTGAAGAATGGGGTTTATTTCAAGTACAAGACTTGAAATAGTCGATTGAAAATAACTAAAGAAATAAAGAGTTCAAAAATTGTTTAATGAACAAATGTAATGATTTACACAAAGGACACCATATTCTTGTTTAACCAACATTAAAGGTGAATACAGAATTGAAAAATTAAAAAAGAATGAGTATTAATCCTTCTAAAAGGTATTTTCTCAACATAGAGAATATTTCAGAAGAATGAGATACAAAAAAGTAAAGATATAACTAGAAGGAAAATAAAAAATATCAAAGAAAACTTCGATATCATATCAATATTTATTCCTCAACTTCATCACACTTCAATAGTAAATAATGTAAATATGAAACTAGAATAAAGGAATTTAAAACATCAATATATAAAGCCAAGATTCATAATGATATAAGTCATCATGTGAATAAATAACAAGTCTTATGTTGTATTTAAAGCTTCATAAAGCGTCGAATGATTATGTAAATAGGTTTTCTTGAGAGTAAATCCCATAAAAGATTTTTGAGTTCAAAGCTTGAAGTTCTTCAAACTAAAGGAAAATAATTGTTACTATAATAATAATAATAATAATGCAAGGAGGAATTGGAGGACTGGGCTGAAAACTGGTTGGATTATCCTAGCTAGGTATACTTTTGGCCTTGAGCCCCATGAGCTCTCAAAGGGGCAACGATCAACCGCCTCTCCCTGGTGCAGCTGCCTTCAAACACTTGCTCATAGCCGAAGGTAAGAAGCCTGCCTCTGATCCGCCCCCCAAGTTTGTCAAAAGGCTGGATGAAGTTATGTTAATCGCCCTCCCCCCGAAGCAACCAATGCAGATCATGGTGTCTTTGGAAGATCACACCCTAGTGGGATAGTTCATTGGGCTCTGGCCCTCACCTTGAACTATCAAAAACTAGATCCAGAAGAACTAGTGCCCTTTGATCACCAGCAGTGTCACCTGCTATGCGGTTGGACGAGGGTTTTTTCTGTTCGAATTCATCTCTAGAGACGACCGTGGTTTGATCTTCAGAATGGGCCCTATTTCATGGGACATCAAGGGTTGTATCTAAATCATTGGGACCCCGATTTCGATCCTGCTCTGGATGTACCTAAGGTGATCTCGGTGTGGGTCAGGCTCCCTAATCTCCCGATCCACTGTTGGTCTCCCTCCTCGCTACAAACCATTGGCAATGGGCTAGGCAATTACATTGACAATGATAATCCCAAAGATCAATACTCTTTTGCCCGTATTTGTGTTGAAGTCAACTTAGAAGCTGGTCTACCAAAAGAAATAAAATTGACTGTAGGTGACTGGTAGCACTTCCAGAAGCTAGACTATGAACAATTGCCATTCAAATGTAGACACTGCCACGAGTTTGGGCATTTCCATAAGAACTGTCTAAAAATTCCTCAAACCCAACAAGAAAAAGACCTAGAAGAGGGGTGGCAGCAACCCAGAATACATAAGGCAAACCCTAAATCTGGTCCATGACGAGAGGGGAAAAACCCAAATCCCCCCTCACCTAGAAAGGAAGCTCCAATGAAAAAAAAAGCATCTTGAACCTGGTAATAGATTATCTGCCCTGGAAGAGATAGAAACTGAAGGAAACATGGTTGAAACTGTTCCACCCATCACCCCGTCCTCCCCAGAAAATGAAAGATCAGATCCTACCCCAACTTCCAACGTGGTCCTCTCCCAAGAAGTCCCATCTATTCAACAAGACCAAGGAACAGAGGAAGACCTGTCGAAAGAAGAGGAAGGGGAAATAGATCCAATAAAAAACACTAAGAAAACTTCAAAGAGAGGAAGAAAATCAGGAAAGGAACGCAGAGAAGAAGAAACTTGCAAAGACAAGCTGCAGGGAGGACAATCAACCCTGGAAGGGTTGTTCAAACCAAGAATAATGAGGCAACAAGGGAAGTTCCCTAAAGGAACTACAACCACCAGCAAAGGTAAGTAATGAAGGTCATCTCTTGGAACTGTAGGTGTCTTGGGAGAAAACAGAGAGCTGAAGCAATGAAATATTTAATGTGCATAGCCACCCTAGATGTCCTCCTAATCCAGGAGACCAAGTTGGAGGAACAACATTTCTTCCAGACCAGAAAGTCATTCTGGAACTTAGGCGAAGGAATAGTCGTAAGCTCTCGAGGTGCCTCAGGAGGTCTTGGCACTCTATGGAATCCCAGCAAGCTCGACCTGATCCATTCCCTTACCTGTCCACATTGGATTTTCACAAATCTCTGCCATAAAGACACAGGCCTTCAGGTAAGTCTCTTCAACATTTATGTTCTAGTTCTTCTTGCAGAAAAAAAATATTGTTGGAATTCTATTCAAGATTTCCTGCAGCTAAATCACCCTGAGAATATAACTCTAGTGGGGGATCTGAATCTCACCCTAAATGCCCAGGAAAAAAAAGGGGGGACCCCAGTCAGAGACCCCCTCCGAGAAACAGTTGATGACCTAATATTGGATTGGGATCTGGAATATATTAATCCTCCCAAAGGATTGTTCACTTGGTCCAAAAGAAGAATAGGCCTGGGACATATAGCAGCACGTCTCGACAGATTTATAGATCAACACTCCCTCCTTCTTCTTGGGCTTAACCTTGACTCCTCTATTCTTCCTTTTAATGCCTCAGACCACAAACCTATCCTCTTAGCAATCTTGCAAGACCACAACCTGGGCCCCATCCCTTTCTGATTTAGCCCCTACTGGATTCAGCATGAAGGGTTTCTAGATCTCGTCTCCTCAGTCTGGAAGGATGCAATCACAGGATCACCCTTCTTCATCTGGGAAGAAAAGATGAGGAAACTTAAAGTGTCTCTTAAATCCTGGGCCAAAACTCTCAAAACCCCCCTCCATCAGTGTCTGGAAGCGCAACTTGCCCTGGAACAGCATCAAATCCAGGTAGATCTCCTCCCCGTAGACCCCTTCTCTATAGAAAAAGAACACCAACTACACAGGAACCTCCATCGGGCTTGCCGCCAGGAGGAGGAATATTGGCGGTAGAAATCTAGAAGCCTTTGGCTCCAAGCAGGGGATAAAAACACTATCTTCTTCCACAAACATGTGGAAGGACAAAAGCAGTTCAACTCTATCAAAGAAATCTACACCCAGGAACAAGCCCTCTCCAACTTGAAGACAATAAGCAAGATGCTCATATACACTTCATAGATATCTATACAGAAGAGCCCTCTTCCCCAGAAGCTTCCACCTGCGATGTCCTAAACTTGATTCCCAAAAGGGTCTCCATAGAAGACAACTCAGCTCTCACAACGCCGATCTCTAAAAAATAAATCAAGAAAGCTATAGCCAATATGGAGCCTGACAAAGCCCCAGGTCCAGATGGATTTACGGCCCGGTTCATCAAAGTATGCTGGAAAATTATTAAGAACAACCTCCACAGAATGATTCAAAAATCACAATCCTGCAGCAAGATTGGAGGAAGCACCAACTCTGCTTTCCTAGCCCTCATTCCAAAAAAAAAAGGAGCCACTTCCTTCAATCGATTTAGAACAATCTCCCTTTGCAACATTGGTTACAAAATTATCACTAAAATCATGGCCAACCGGATCAAAAACATTATGCCTTCAATCATTCCGGAGAATCAAGGGGGCTTCATCAAGGGAAAAAACTTCATTGATAACATAATCCTTGTCCAGGGGGCCATTCATTCAAGCCTATCTCGGAAAGAAAAAGGTATGGTAATCAAACTGGATCTTGCAAATGCCTTTGATAGGGTTAGACACAACTTTCTATTTCAGGTTATGCAGTGTATTAGGTTTGACCACTCCTTTGTCAAGTGGACACAAGCTTGCATTGGAATACCATGGATAGCTCCTTTGGTCAATGACTGAGAAGCTGGCTTCTTCCAAGCCTCTCGAGGTTTACAGCAAGGCTATCCCCTCTCCCCGCTCCTCTATGTCATTTAGGCATCGGTGTTGAGCTTCCAACTGGATCAAAGTCAACTACTCCAAGAGCTAATGGGACTGCGCATAGCCATAGGGGTCAGAGATATCAACCACACTCAGTTCGTCGATGACACCATCCTCCTAGGAAGCGCAAGCAACCACTCAACCAGAAAATTCAAATCTGAACTAGACAAATATCAAGCCATCTTAGGCAGCAAAATCAACTACAAGAAGAGTCAAATCTATGGTTGGAACTGTACCCCGAGGGAGATGACTGACATCACCCGAATTCTGGGAATAACAGGCAAAACTCAATGGGATTCCTTCAAGTACTTAGGAGTCCCCATTTTTAAAGCCTCCGCCAAATCCTCATGCTAGGCACCCCTAGTCGACAAAATCAAAGCTAGAATAAGCGCTTGGGGTTCAAGCTGGTTAAATCCAACATGTAAGCTAGTTCTTATAAAATTAGTCTTCTCAATCATCCCTATATATCAATGTTTAATTCTTTTGGCTCCAAGAGGCATTATCACTAAAATTGAAGCCCCGTTGTGACACTTTCTATGGAAAGGAGGAAAAACAATGACAACAAACTCCCACTAGTCAGTTGGGGGAAAATCTCTCAGCCTATCCCTAAACGTGGTCTCCAACTCCGTGATCTTCAAATCCAAAATTTGGCCCTAGGAGCGAAATTGCTTTGGAATGTAGTGTCAGGGAGAAGCTCTTGGTGCAAAAAAGCTATTTGGAAGAAATATTTCACTGGCTCGAGGCTCCGTTGTCTAGACGCATCACCTAAAACCACTCATGGCTCTTCGATCTTCTCAGTCTGCTCAAAAGAGCACAATTTCTTCACTCCTGCTCTTACTTGGATTCCAAGCAATGGGAAGCAAATCTGAATCTGGGAAGACTCCATAATGCGGGACCCCCCGATCAATACTATTCTAGGCACGACTCTTCTTAAAGCCTCTCTAAAAGCTTAAAATATTAGTACCCTTTGGGATATTTCCCACTGGCAAAGTGACAGATCCAAAGACTGCGTGAGATGGGTCTTCCCTAATTGCCTCCCCCAGCTGCACCGCAAAAAATAACTTCTAATTTATTTTCTTCAAGGGAAATCCCCAATCTCCAAAAGAATCAAGGACCAACGAGGCTAGGGATGCCGAGCAGGGGACTATTCAGTAGCTTCAGGCTACACAATCCTCTCTGCAGCGCCCCAAGCTCTAGAAAATCCAACACTTTGGAAAGAGATCTGGCAAGTCAAAAGTCTTCCTAAAGTGGATTTCTTCATTTGGACCTTAGCACATAATAGTATCCTGATGGGTGATAACCTTAGGAGAAAAGGCTGGGAAGGCCCCTCGAGATTCCCTCTCTACTGGTTCCACGAAGAATCAGTCGATCATCTGCTCCTCAACTGTCCTTTTGCAAAAGAAGTTTGGAGCTCAGTCCTGTCAGGGTGGACCCCAACTATCCAAATCCCTCCAGATATCCCATCGTTGCTAAGTAACTGGATCTCCCTTTGTCCATTTTCACTCAAATCCAAAGATAAACTTAAGTGTTGTTGGTTGACCCTCCCTAAATTTATTTTATGGAAATTTTGGCTCGAAAGAAATGCCCAAATTTTCAGAAATCAATCCTCCACCCCCACCCATGTTTCTGTCAAATCCAAATCTCTCTTGGGAGACTGCCTCTCCTTCCTTTGGTCAAACTCCAACAATCATCCTCTCTCCCCTTCTGAAGAAGCCTGGATTCATAGCCTCGCCCCAGATTTAAAACCCCCTCCCCCCCCCCAAGCAACTCTACGAATCCTAGGAATTGCATAAGGAGCAAGCGGAGTTCAAAGAATGTAGGCGTGCTCAGCACAAACACTTCCTTTTCTTTGATGGAGCTTCGAAAGGAAATCTAGGGGTGGCAGGAGGGGGACGGGTTCTCTATGACCCCGATGAAATTCGATAATTGGTCTATTCCTGGGGTTTAGGGGAAGACACCAATAACATGGTAGAAGCTCTGAGTCTCTGGCAAGGTCTCACCCAAGTCCTAGAGCTAGGCATCAATGAAATCACGATGATAGGAGATTCTCGGATCCTAATCCAAGCGATGGTCACCAACTCGTTACCAAACCAAATGAAACTTCAGCAACTCCTCAAGAAAATCCAGCGACTCTCTAAATCCTTCCGGAAGATTGATTTTTTCCATGTGCTTCAGCACTTAAATGGAGAAGCGGATCAGACAGCTAAAGCCGCCACCCAGTTGAGCAAGGGTCAACTCTCTTTCAATGGGACCCTGTCCTTCGCCCCAATCCCTTAATGGTCTGTGGTGGGCACTTATTTGGAGATCTCGAGCCAGGTGGAAACATGACGATTCTCCTCCCCTCATCCATATACGTGGCATCACCTTAGCGTCATCCCAATCCGTGGCATCAGTTGCGCGCTGGTACTTCTCCCTCCAACTCACATCACTCCATACCTTCCTGCATGAGCCTGCCCTCACACCCCTCATGCAAAACTATACTGAGCCCATCTCTCTCCCGCAAGGCGCTCAAGTGAGGCCCCTCAGAATCATGGCATCGCACACTCGCGCTGCAAATAAATCAAGGGTGGCAGAAGCCTGTAGCTCATCCTTATCTCCCTTGGGTGAACGTTTGTCTTTCTCGACTCTTTATGCTTGGTCCCTTACCCTTCAAACTCGATCAGATTATTCTCCAGCCCGTCAAATGGCCTCTAGCTCCGAGTTTGTTGCTCCACCCAACCCCCCTCCCTCGCTGGAACAGGAAATCCATGACCTGAAGCGAAATCTTAGCATGCATAAAGGGTTTCTTCTCTGGCTAGACGAGGAAGGTGGCAGAAGGTTTGAGATGCTCGAGGAAGACCTAATTCAACTCAGAGAGGACGCGGTGAAGGCTCTCATGCACATGACGCAACAGGTTAATGGAAGAATTGTGGATTTAGAATCCAGGGTGGAAAAGCTAGAGCTTCAAGCTGTCAGGATGACCCTTTATCAAGAAGCAGGGGTGAAGGTTTTGCTGAACAAAGGACCCTCAAACCCAAAACAACATGTGTAATTATGCTCCTCCACTCATGGATCTTGCCCAGTTTTGGTTATTTTGAAAGATATACTGTAAGCAGGTTTTTAACTCCATAGTAGCCAATTTTTGGAAGATAAGACAGGATGGGCATTTCTGGGCTTTGTCTTATGGCACATATATATGTAATTTTGGAATTCATGCACAAGATGCATGTATGAACTATGTAGATGTTTTCGCAGTGGTCATACCACTGCTACATTAATATAAATTCCACTTTATTGTAAAATAATAATAATAATAATAATAATAATAATTTAATAATAATCTAATTTAAAGTCAGCACCAAGCTAGACACCAAATTGGTGTATGAGACTCCCTTGTTTTTGGGACAATGGACCCCCTCCACCCAATGACTTGATTGGTAAAGTCTATGGAGGTATAAATACCCTACCCCCCTTTGGATTCGAACTTGTGACCTCTTAGGAGGAAACACATGTTCTCAAACAAGCGATGAATCCTTTGTGACAAATAAAACACTAGTTCATAAAAACTGCTTCTGAGACATCCAATGAATGATTAGATTGTGTGAAGTAGGTTCATTCATTAGCCCAAAAATGATACCAAATCATGATCCCTTCTCCTGTATTTATTTTTTTCCTTTGACCATTCCCATTGCGTTGTGAAATAATGGTATCTATATTTAGATATAGTTGTCTTGGAATATTGTTTTATTTGGTTGACCTACATGTCATTT
>ML777845.1:924100-936875 GCA_009831015.1 Picea engelmannii | reverse complement strand
TGGATCTAAGGATCATCTAGCTATAGACATATAAACAAACAACAATGTTGAAATAGAGTCTTAAAACCACAACCAACATATACATATCAACCTAAAAATAACCATTGAAGTATCTATGCTAGTTGGAGCTAGGAGACATGAAAATATTCATAGGGGGCATCCTGTTATTTTTCATTCATTTTCCATATGCCTTGATCCAACACCAATCCAATTTTGGAGAGGAAATTCGCTTCCTAATTCATTTTCCTATAAACATGATCAAAAGTGAGAAGTGAAAATCTTGAAGACTGATTTTTATATTTTGAAAAAGAGGCATGAGCACATAATTCTAAAAATTGAAATATTCATTCATCCAATTTATGACTAGATATGAATCTCTCTATATAAGTAACTATGAAATTCCTCTTTCCCTGGCTAATTGAAGAGTGATTTTAAGGGTCATAAGTTCACTAAAGTTGTTCATGGTCAAACCAAGTCCCCCTGGGAAGGATATGGTGTGAGTGTTGGTGAGGTGTCGAACCCCTTTGGCCCCTCCCATGGAGGGGACACCTTGTGCCACCTTGTCAAAGAAATCCCAAGGAAAGTTTGTTTGAACCCATGTCTCTTGAAGCCTTCTAGATTGTTTAGCAAGGGAATCTTGTGGGTGTGCTTCAATGATTGATAAGCTTTGAATTGTTATTCATTGAGAGGAAGGAACCTTATCCTCGAATATAGAATGGTTGTGGGATATCCAAATTTCCCAAACAATTGTCATGGTAAGTGCCTTATGTTTTCTTGGATGCTGATTGTTGATCCAATTATTTAAGGCATCCAATAGAGGCACCATCCCACACACATGAAGGTCCCAAATTCCTTTGAAAATATTTCCAAACCTCCTTTGAAAAGGAGCATTCAAGAAAAAGATGAAATTTTGTCTCAAAATTTTGATAGTAGAGACAACATCTACCATGCCCATGAAAATATCTCTTGGTTTGTAGCTTGTCCCAAGTAAGATCTTTGTTGTGCAGGATGAGCCACATGAAGATTTTTTATTTTTCTGGGCATTTTAGCTTCCATAGATTTTTTCCTCGCCATGGAGAAGGGTCTAGCATGTTCTCTTGAGCTAGGGCCACATATCTGAGTTCTGAAGCATATACTCTAGTAGGATTGGGGGACAAGAGAATTTGGTCATATTACTCTAAGGGAGAAACAAAGAAGTTATGAACCGCTCTGGTGTAAGTTTCCCATAGGGGTGAACTCTTCCTCAAGACCAATTTCCCTCCAAGACAACCATATGGTCAAACCATTTACAAAGTCTCTTCTCATGATATGATTTAGGTAGAATAAACCATCCTTGTTAAGCCTCCTTACTAGGGGTAGAGGAAGCACATGAAGATTTTGACATCCAATCCAAGGGTCATTTCCTAAGAGGATTTGGGTTCCATTTCCATTGCACTAGATCAACCATTTTCTGAAGAGTGGATTGGTATGATTGATTTCCAAACTATGGAGCCATTATGAACCTTCTTGTTTAGATTCTTGATCCATTCTACAATAGTGAGTTGAGGAATGTATTTTTCTTTGATGATCTATGCCCACAAACAAAATCCTTGAATTGGTCTCCATACACAGTTATAAACCAATGCTTTTGAGAACAAAAAGATATTTTTAAGGCCCCATTGTTGGGTTGTTATATTCTTTCCAGTGAAAGTTTATTCAAGGTGGAACAACTCACAGTCGAAGTCGAAGACATCAACAACAAGTTGAAGCTCAAGGTGGTTCGACCAGGTAAAGTCAAACTTGAAGACATCGACAATAAGTTGAAGGTCGAGTGGTTCAACCGGGTAAAGTCGAATTTGAAGACATCGACAACAAGTCGAAGAGTCCAAATGAAAAGAGGTCGACAGGTGGGCGTGTGGAAACTGACTGAAGACCAAATGAAGGATGACTGGTAGTCAACTGGTAATCCAACTTGGTAGTTGACTGTAACAAAATCTTGAGATTCACAAGATTTGTAGCCAATGATCTACGTGGATCTATAACCATTTTTGGGCACCTTTTCTTTAGGGTTTTTCCTACTATAAATCCTATAAATAAGGTGTGTTGTAATGTTGTAAAAGATGATGAAATCGTAGAGTTTATTGGTCATGTAGATGTAATTTGAATTGGCTACAGGGTTGTTCTTGTGAAAAGCAAGAAGGTGTGATGTTGATTGTGTCTTAGGTGTGGACCATAGTTAGGCATGTAACCTTTTATTTTGAATGACTAAGACAACAAGAGAGCAGAATGCTCAAGGAATGTTGGTTTTCTCGGTTTGGGTTTCCAGGATAAAATATATGTGTACTATGTGTTTGCTTTGTCATTTAATTTCTTGTTTAAATCTCTCTTCCTCTCTTCTGCTAGGTTTAGTGTGGAAGTGTTCCTCATTTCCTAACATGTGATATCTGAGCTTGGTTTAACAACCTTGGATTTGAGTTAAAACCTAGGTTCAATAAGAGTATCAAGTCAGAAATACTTAAAGATTGTGTTAAAGAATGGTGATCAAATCGAGAATAGAGATCAAAGAATTCAATGGCCAGAATTTTGATCTTTGGAAACTTAAAATTGAAGATCTCCTTGTAGATCGAGAACAATGGGAAACAGTCTGCTTAGGAACCATGATGATAGGTATGTCGACGGAAGACTGGAAGAAACTCAAGAGAAGGGAAAGGAGTACGATTTGAATTTGTCTTGCATATTCAATACTACTAAATGTCTCAGGTGAAGATTCGGCCAAGAAACTATGGGACAAGTTGGAAAGCTTGTACCAGTCAAAATCCCTGCTAAATAAGATATTTCTCAGAAAGAAACTCTATATTCTGAGGATGAGTGAAGACAGTTCGGTGACTAAGAATTTAAATGTGTTTAATACCATTATAAGCTAGTTATCTTTTGTGGATATTAAAATCACTAAGAAGGAGAAATGTGTTAGCCTATTATGTTCTTTTCCAAACTCTTGAGATAACTTAGTCATGGCTATATGGAGAAATTCAACCACATTAGTGATAAAAGACATGGTTGCATCTCTACCATCAGAAGAAATGAGAAGGAAGAACATGGAAGGATCGACCAAAGATGCATTAGTGGTGAGAGGTCGATCGATTAACGGTGATAAAGGAAAATTATCTGGTAGAAAGTTTAAGTCGAAGGGTAGATCTAAATCACCTATTTAGTTGACGAGACTATGTTAGAAATGTGGTAAAGTTGGGAATTACAAAAGGGATTGTAAGTCGAAGGTAATGGAAGTAATTATAGGATCCGATGAGAAGCATTCAACTAAGAGAAAGACAACTCTAGATAAGAGAGGTGATGTGTACCTGGCATCTAATAGTACATAGTTAGATCAATATGTTTGGTTCATCAACTCATGAGCATCCCATCATATGACACCACATAGAGAATTATGAGCGAAGGCAGTCGACACTGCAAAATATCTATTGAATATGTCTCCTTCATTGGTGCTAGTCGACACGACTCCACATGCAGTATAGTCTGGTAAGAAGCCTTCGATGTCACATATAAAAGTATTTGGCTATGATGCATTTGTGCATGTTCCCAAGGAAAAGAGGAGCAAGCTAGAAAATAAGGAAGTCAAGTGTATATTCATTGGATACAAAGAAAAAATGAAAGGATATAAGCTCTAGGATCCTGCATCAAGGAAAACAATGTACAGTTGATATGTGGTCTTCAAAGAAGTTGGGAGTAAGTCTGAGCCTAAAGAATTTGTTCATAACGAGAATAATCCAGAGAAGGTGTGGTTTGAACTAGGGAATGAAGAATATGATTTAGATGAGCTGATTGAATCGGAAGAAGAGGTGGAAAAACCGACCCCAGTTGTAAGGAGCTCAGAGCGAGTAAGAAAACTAATTGAAAGGTATAGTCCACCCATCTTTGTTCCACATTTGTGTTAACTGCCACTGATGATGAGCCTAAGTCGGCCAGGGAGGCAGTCGACTCAGTAGAGGGAAAACTCTATATGGAGGCATGGTCGAAGAGATGCAATCCTTGCACAAGAATGAGACATGGGACTTAGTCAAATTACCTAGTGGAAGAAATCTTGTCAGTAGCAAATGGGTACTCAAGAAGAAGATGAATGTGGTAGGTCAAGTCGAGAAATTCACAGCTCGACTGGTAGCGAAAGGATAGTCCCAAGTCAAAGGAGTCGAAATCTTCTTAGTAGAAAATGAATATTCAATAAGAAGATGAATGTAGCGGGTCAAGTTGAGAAATTCAAATCTCGACTGGTAGCGAAAGGATATTCCCAAGTCAAAGGAGTCGAATTTGGTGAGATTTTTTCTCCTGATGCAAAATTAACTTCCATTAGAGTACTAATGTCTCTGGCTACAACATTTAATCTAGAGATAGAACAGATGGATGTAAAGACAGTGTTCCTACATGGGGACCTGAAAGAATAAATCTACATGAAATAGCGTGAAGGATTTGTAGTAAATGGAAATAAAGATTTGGTGTGCAAACTGAAAATATCCCTTTATGGTCTAAAGCAATCACCAAGGATGTGGTACCAAAAGTTCGAAACATACATTCTTAGTTTTTGGTTTGTGTTAGGGTCCTAACCCGCACATAGGTAGAACAATATATTCGGATGTAATAAAGGTCAATATTAATAAGGCCTTTTAATAAAATAGAATAAGTATGATGTAAGAAGACCTAATAGAAGCTTCCGCTTCTAGAAGGATCTTCCTCTAGATGCTTCTTTCTAGTATAAATAGGAATTGAGGGTATGAGAACCCTAGCTTGGATATTATTGTAATGTAACTCTACTCAACTAGAGGTTTCCCCCTTGAAGAGGCCCGTGAACATTGCTTTCAGATTCAAAGTGCTAATTCTGTTGTTATTCTTATATCATTTCAGTGTTACTGTGGTGAATGTTCTGGTTATATTGTTGTTATTCTACCATTACTAGCATTTTATTTCTGCTCTGCATACAATTTATATCTGGTATATTACAAGTGGTATCAGAGCACTTTCCTCGGCATAAAGTGGGGGTTAATTTTTTTTCAGGGTAGAGACGTATTTCAGTGTCTTTAAGCCACACAGATCTATCGTTACTTGCATAAACCCGTGGTTGAGGGATTCATACATGCATGAAATATAAGTGGTACTTAAGTGCACATCTATTGGCCACCCTTGTAACCCCTACTGGTACCCCTTCGAGTGGTAGCGCATCAGACATCACCTGTGTATGGATCGACCTAGATTACCTGAAGCCCTCTTTAGATAAACTGATTGATCACCTGACTTCTATAGTGTCACCGAGAACAAAACTTGGGAAGATACTCTCTAGTACATGGGTGGTCGGGTAGTATGGCTAAGGGTATAGTCTATCCTCCTTAGTTAGTGCCCTGAGATATTGGGCTGAGTACTACTATTGGACCCCGAATGTATATCAGAGAGCTATAGCACAGGGCAAACCCTTGTCTGTAGAACCCTTGAATACCTAACCCTTGGGGATAGAAACATAAACAAATTAAAACAGACAAGATCTATTGCCGTGCAACTGTGTTCGGGTTGCCAAGTAAATACACATTTATTTCTGGTTAAACATTTGGGCATTTCCTCTCTACAGTATTCTTCAGACCGGAGTATAACTTCGTAAAAAAAAAAAGGAAGGAAGGAAAGACAGGCTGGCGAAGCCCTGAAAACGCGGGTCAAGTTGACCTAGGGTTTTAGACACCTAGGTTTTTGGTATCTAGGATTTTGAAACCTGGGTTTCGGCCTAAGGGTGTCTGAGAGATATTGTAATGTATAAATATAGATCGAGAAGAGTAAGGAAGGGGTTGTTATTGGTGGAGAGTTCATCGTTGTTGTGCGAGAGAGAAGTGTTGAGTGCGAGAGCCTTCTGGTATTGTAAGATCTTCAGCTGGGTGCGAAGATCAACCCTACAGTTGGGTGCGTAGGAAGGGGAGAGAAAGAGAGAGAAGAAGAGAAGATCTACTTTCTAAGAGCGCAGATAAGAACTGTATGCTTTCATCTTAATATTTCATAAAGTGCAGTTCTGTGGACGTATCCCTAAGGAGAGGGTGAACCACGTATATCTTGTGTTATGTGTGATTGATGATGTATTCTTTGTCATTTGATATGCTTCTATTGTGATATTGTGTTAGATCTGAAATATAACTTGCGCAGTAGGTTTAAAGAAGATAAAGAATAACTAGGTGGTTGTGTGTTGTTGCTATGAATCCACTTTGCATTCCTTCTGGTTGTAGACACCTGTGTCCTGCAACCCCCTATAGCTACTTCGGGTGAGACTCAATCTGCTTTATAGGTGTTGTCGAAAGGTCCAGTAATTTGGGCTTGTTGGTGCGCTGTTAGAGATGAACCCTGGGTTTGCCCTTGTGCCAACAAATGGTTCTGTTGCCAGGACTAGAATCTTCTTGAGGGAATGTCAAGGTGGTTTCCATCGAAGAAAAATATTCAGAAGTGGATAGAAGATCAAGAAAAGGAATTCACTGAATCCCAAAATAAGAACCCTAATCTTAGTACGGAGGATTGGTTGGGAAGATATATATTTACTTATATACATGAGATTTTCTTTGGAGGAATCCATTAGGAGCTATATGAGTGGCTATCTAGGTTAGCATATACCCAGTTCGAAGTTAGACTCAGACCACCTGTGGTTTGGACGTCGACGCTGATCAAGAAGGTCAAGAGAGTTGATAACGTCGTGTCAAGAGCAGTAGATCACTGGTTTGATAGCACCATCAGAGGGTATATCACTGAGTTTGTTGTTGATAGAGTGGAATCGTATAGCCAAGAAGAGAGATATTTCTTTAAGGGACCTAGAGGAAAATTTTTACATTTTCTGAATTTGAAGATCAATATGCTATTGCATGAGAAGAACATCTTGAATATACAATAATCGGTCACATCAGAAGAGCTAATGTTCAAAAATTCAGACAGCGACAAGGACACAGAGACTGGACATACACACAGTGGGAAAGTATTCAGAGAAGTTCACCTCACGAACCTGTTTAAGAAGAACTACGAAGACGAAGGGTTTTACAGTGGAGAAGAGGAAGATTTGACAGACGAAGAGTATTCAGAATCCGCTAGGACAGAGGAACCTCATTGAGAAGAGCTAGAATCTTCAGAAACTGCGCCGACTGTTGAAGTAAGTACTATTATTCCTCTTGTTTCTTCAGTAGCGTTAAGTAACCAGAGTAACCTAAGTCATCAGAATGCTCAGAGAACTATTGCTAGCATCTCACCACATACTCAGTCAGGAAACCTAGGAATATCTATGACAGATGAGATGAGGTTACCCACCTTTAGAGGAGATGGATCTGAAGATCTTTATCAACAATAGTTTCTATGTGAAGTTGTGTGGAGTATTAAGAATATCACCGACGAAGATGTCAAACGAGCTCGGTTCAGTACTACCCTAAGAGATCGCACACTGAGCTGGTACATGAAATTCGTCCAAGGAGCTATGCCTAAATTGTTCAATTCCATTAAGACTGCGCTAATTTCCACATTCAAGAAACCTAAGTCAAAGTCACAGTGAATTACATAACTAAAATAAATCAAATAGAGAACAGTTGAATCCATGTGGGAGTTTGATAAGAGATTTAAGACCTTAACAGGCCATTTGAGTTTTCAGATCCCAGATGAGTAGAACAAGGAATGGTTCATTGTTTCCCTCTTACCACACATCAAAGTTCCTCTGATGCAACAGAAGATTGATTTGCAAGCTCAGGCACTGGGGATCTCTATGAAGTTAGAATCAACCCCTATGGGAGAATCCAACTCAGGTATGAGTCAAATCTTGAGTCAGCTAACTAGTTTGTCTCTGCAGGTCAAAGATATGAAGAAAGACAAGAGAAAATATAAAAGAGAATAAATATGGTGTATCAGATGCAAATAAGAAGGCCATTACAAGGAACATTGTACCCTATTTCATGAATACTTGGCCAGTAGAGCTCTGAGCCCTTTGAATCAAATTACCCTACCCTGGTGTGAGGTATGTAGAAATTGACATCACCCTGGTGAATGTTACTATCTGCAAAAATATGTCCAGACACCCACAAATTTGTATTTCATGTTCTGTAAGTTGGTAGGACATGCTGACAGGGATTGTAGGGATTACAATCTCATGCATGAATTTTGAGGGATATATACAAAATTCAAGGTGAAGTACAACAAGAAGGAAGGAATGTGCAGTATAATTCCCCTCGGAGAGGAAAATTCAACCCTCGCGGTGGATTATGAAGAAGAGGAAGAGGAGGAGGTATGGGTCGAGGTCGAGGACAGATCATTTGTTATAATTGCGTAAAACCAAGACACTTGGAAAGGGACTACCAGAACCCTTGTATGATTTGCAGCTACTGCAAATAATTCGAGCATGTTATCAAGGAATGCCCAACATTGTTGGCTAAGATTCAGGAGAAACGAGAAGGAAACCAACAAATACAACTAATCAAAGAAGAACCCCGCGGAGAAGATTCTAGAGTCACTGTTATCACTAGAGGAGGCGCTATTACAAGAGAAGACAGAGTGATCCAAGGAAAGACTACAAAAGAATCAGGAGTCAGGGAAGTTGCAGGGAAGATACAAGAGTTTGACCCAAGGAAAGAGAAGTACATATTTGAGGAAGCAAGAAAGGAATTCAGAAGAGATCATGCTTCTTCATTAAAGGTTCGACCAAAATTAAGAGAATGTGGAATGCCTCTGGCATTTGATCACTCTACTTTTCTCGGAGATGGAAAAGAGGTGAGTAAACTTATTAGTTTCTTGTATATGTTTATTGTGTTGATTAAAGATGAAAAATCCATACAAGAACTAAAAAATTTGGTTAGACGGTATGAGCTAGGAAAGATAGATCCTTTATTGAATAGAGTAGTACACCAAGTCTCTAAAAAGAGAAGGACAAATAAAGAACTACACCTTAATGCTCATATTGGAGAGTACAATATAGACTATGTGGTCCTCAACTTAGGGTCGGAGGTCAATGTCATGATGAAGAAGACCTGAGAACTAATGGGAAAACCTAAGTTGATTTATTCTCCTATCAGGATTAGGATGGATAATCAGCAAGTTGTAAGCCCCTTTGGAAGATTGGAGGATATCCTTGTGGACATCGATGGAGTAAGGATGTTTGTAGACTTCGAGGTGATTGAGATAGTTGATGATAGTTGTCCTTACCTTGTGCTGTTAGGAATTGATTGGGATTTCAATAATTCCACTGTGGTTGATTTAAAGAAAAGAAGAATGACGTTTGAAGGAGATGGCCTTAGGGTCATTGCACCTTTGGATCCCAATGAAGGTCAAAGATACACAAAACACATCAAAGAAGAAGACTGCGCATATGAACTAGAAAACATATACAAATTAACAACTAGACAACAAGACTACTTTAATCCTACAACAGATGGGAATTTGAGCTAGCGAAGTGACAATGCATGCTCATCAGATTTAGAAGAAGCACTAGAGAACTGGAAGCACAAAATGTAATAAGTATCTACAAGGATATGTGCTAGATTAACCCGAGAAGTTCGCTGGATTGACATAACAATAAGTAACTTGCCCACCTTTGATGGTCTGAATCATTTAGAAGCATTCTTGTTGGACTTTGAAGAAATTATACCAACACAACAAAGATTGTTGGCAATGGATGAGGCCTTGAAATAAACTCCAGCGAGATGGTGGGGGACACACAAAAACAACATTACAGACTGGGTACAATGTCGCACTTTGATGACAACGCGATTTTCAGAGCAAGTGGAAGGTTGGGAAGTTAGATACACAGGTCGAAGCTATCTGAAGGACCATGTGAAAAATTGTGAGGAAGCCTAGAGCAACATTACTCAAGAACAGTGGGTACACAAATTCATTAAAACACTGGACACAACTCCCTTAAACTGGTATCTTCAAGAAGAACTGTGCCTCGTCACTGCAGATTGGGAAGGTATGACCCAAAACTTTGTAACTACCTTTTTGTTTGAAAGCCAATATCCTACAGTATATCAAGAATTATAGGTTGTAAGACATAAAGTGTTCAAGGAGGCACCTAGCCTCCCTTTGGAGCAAGAAGAGGATGAATGGACTGCGCCTCTTCAGAAGTTGCAAGGCTATTACAATATCAATGCTACTGAAGACGATGATCCTAGGAATGTTAACATCGCAGAAACAGAAGGCCAAAGAGATGTAGAAGGACCAGGAGTTGAACTACCTTTTGTTGGAGAACCAAACAAAATAAAAAAATTCAACATTGGAACAAAACAAACACCAAAGCTTGCAAATTTTAGAGATTATTGGGATGTTTCCACCATTGACAAGATCAAAAAATTACTACATGAGTATCAGGACTTGTTTCCAACCAAGTTCACTGATATGAAGGGAATTAAAGGGCCCATGGGAGAAATGAGGATCCCTTGGAAACCGGATGCAAGGCCAATCAAACAGAGACCCTATAGATTGAACCCTAAATATAAGGAGAAAGTGAAGATTGAACTAGACACAATGTTGGAAGCATGAATCATAGAACCTATTGAAGAGTCAGAGTGGATTATCCCTATGGTGGTAGAAGATAAGAAGACATGAGAAATCATGATCTGTGTAGATCTTAGGAAGTTGAATGATGCCTGTTTGAATGACCCATTCCCTATGCCATTCACTGACGAAGTGTTAGCACAACCAGGAGCTGGAGACATTGACCACCCATTTTCCTTTTCTAGTAGGAAGCTATCAACAACTGAGATTAGTTACACCACCACAGAGAGAGAAGGATTATCCATGGTGTATGCGCTGTCAAAGTTTCACTACTACTTGTTGGGAGGACACTTTAAAACGTTTACTAATCACTCTGCGCTGAAATACCTAGTCAACAATCCAGTGTTGGGGGGGAGAATATGTAGATGGCTTCTGTTATTTCAGGAATATGATTTCGAGATCGTGGTTAAGCCAGGAAGAATGAACAAAGGTCCTAATGTAACACCCTGTTTCCCCCAGCTTGTAAATATAACTGGACTGACCAAGAACCATGGCAAACTCATAAATGTGAATATGTGATGTAAATAGACCTTGAGGAAAAGGTCAATGAATGAGAATAACATTTTGAATTTATTGCAGGACTGCTGAGAGGGGATGTGCAGAAAAAGAGACCATGATGGCGGTGGAAGGCACCTGGAAAGGTGGCGTTAACTTCCACCGAGAATTAATACCGTATTTGGACTCCACTAGCCCGGAGAACCAAAAGCGGCTCACTGGCCCTGAATTAAATGTCTCGCAGGCTGGTAGGTAGATAGTTTAATGAGGGATGGGAGGTGAACCTCCCATCCGTAGAGCTGTCAGGCCTGATTAGCGCAAGGGTAATCGTGCCACACGCAACCTCACAAGAGGATAAGGCGTGGGGTAGAAGCGATTTCAGGGGCAGACGCGAGGGGAGAACTCTGGCATTACGCAGAGTGAGTGATAGCAGAGAGGAAGGATTGCAACCTTCGCTCCTTGTCACTGGAAAATAGAGACGCAGTCTCACAGTATCGTGGTCTCAGCTCGGGGGTGGCTAGTGTTAAATCCACTAGGAGTCGCTAAGCCTACGGTTGGGTGGAAACGAGCATCCCTCTCAGCAGTTGCTTGACCCTGGTGTTATCTCTGATAAGTGTTTTGCCTCTGGCATCTTGATATATATATATATGTGCTTATTCTGATAATTATGCTCATAAGTTGTGAAACTGTGAATGTTTTTATTATAAGAATGTCTGTGTGGTATTTTTATTAGTACTAGTAGTTGTATATGCTTATAACAGAAAAACCACGCATGGCTTATGTTGATAAATGAATTTAAGTATGCATAAGTTGAACAAAGTCAGACTTCCAGTCCGTTCTCGGGAATTTGTTTTCCCTTATCTGTCTCCAGGAATACCCCAGAATAGATCTCTTCACAGAGATTCCCTCCTTGGAAAGGTTTACCAAGAGCCTGGAAAAAGGACTTGAATGTGAAAGTCTTAACAACCCTGTACGAGGAAGACTGACCCTCTTAAAATCCCGAAGTAGCAGCGTAGGGATAAGTATCAATCGATGAATGAGATCCCGTCGGAAGATCCATGGTCATTCACGACCGTTAGATTGACGAAAGAAAACAAGGGCATTGCATACCTTGCCCCTTTTTCCTCTATCTTCGTGAATAGCGAGGAAATCGAGATCGTGGACTCCCAAGGCCCATGAGAACCTCTGGACCGATGATTTTTCCACATCCACGAAGTAGCTGAAGAGTGCGTGACATGGGACAGATCTGAGCCGTCAGATCTTAGCTAGAAAAACCTAACAACCACTGGATCTGTTAAGAGAGGCATGAGGGTTAAGCCTCGTGAACAAGGGCGAAAGTCCCGAGAGAGGAGTCGGTATCGGGGATTCGAGATTCGGGATCCCGGAAGTTCTGATGACAAGGGATCAGGACACTCCATGGTGAAAGTCCCGATATAGATCTAGACCGTCCATCCGTAAAGGACACGTGGATGTCGGTCGACGTTTCGGCGTTTCAACATCCGGGGAAACAAAAGGCAAGAAAACCTTGCCTTCACGAGTCACGAAATCCCAATACCCGAAATCCCGTGGACTGTGGGATCCACGCTCCTAAGAGTCGTCGATCTCTTACACGACTTTCCATATCAGAAATCAGAGATTTGAATGACGAAGAGTTCTGAAGTCGTTGCACTTCGAACTCCTGAGTACCAAAACCCTGAAAGGATGCATGCCATTGGATCAGGGGAGGCTTACGACCGTCGATCTCCCTTTTGGG
>ML777845.1:905703-924000 GCA_009831015.1 Picea engelmannii | reverse complement strand
GCGGCCTCTACTTCTTCCCTGCAGCAGCACCGCCATCCGATCTCGTTGTTAGCCTTCGACATAATCGTGGCCTCGCTGTGCATAGTCCTCGCGGGTTTCATACTCTGCGTGTTTTGCATGTGCAGGAGACTCAGAGCCGCGCCCAGTGGCTCGAGCACCGTGGAAGAGAATTCCTTCCACAAGTGCGCGACCGCCTGGACGTTCTCAGAAGTCGAGAGCGCAACTGACGGTTTCAGCCACAGGAGGCTTCTGGGCAAAGGCCGTTATGGGAGCATGTACAAAGCCATATTCGCAGACGGGCAAGTCATGGCGGCAAAGAGAATCGAACCCTCGCATGTTCTCTACAAGGCCGGGAGCAGTTATGCCTTCAGTTTCTCGGCGGAGGTCCGGGCTCTGTCCCGTGCACTGCACCCGAATATCGTTCCCGTCGTGGGCTACTGCGAGGCCCCAGCTGAAAGAATATTGATAACCCAATTCATGCCCAGGAGATCTCTTCAATATCATCTTCATGAAGGGGGAATTCTCTTCGACTGGTCACATCGTCTGAGAATCGCATCAGATTCAGCCCAAGGCATAGAGTATTTGCACGAAGGCACTGCCCCTTACATAATCCATGGAGACATCAAGCCTTCCAATATATTGTTGGACCAGACATGGTCTGCCAGGGTTTCAGATTTCGGCCTATCGTTTCTTGCTCCGCCGAATGAAATGTTTGGCGCCGTTGGGTACCTGGATCCTGAATATTTCACACAGATGAAGTTGTCCAAGGCCAGCGATATCTATAGCTTTGGGGTTGTTTTGTTAGAAATCCTGAGCGGGAGGCCGTGCCTTGACAGAGATTTTAGCGAGCCCCGTTCTATAACAGAGTGGGCTGTGCCTCTCATAACCAATTCCAGAGCCCGTGAGATTTTCGATCCAAAGCTGCAGCTGCCTGTGAATCCCGAACCCCTGATCAGAGCAGCCAAGCTCGCATGTGAATGTGTGAGCAACGTGAGAAAACATAGGCCCACGATCTGGCAGGTGGTTGTCACATTGAAGGACGTAGAGAGAGAGATTAATATGGCTGGGAACTCTCCTCTTTATGTGCCTGGAACTTCCTGAAAGTTTTCATTCGAGATCGCCCAGGTTTTAGGCGTTTCATGCCTGCTCAGGATAAAAATGGGGTCGTTCAAGTTTTCATTCAGATCACAGTTTGAGGGAAATCACATGGAGGCTCGGAACCATCCATGCAGCAATGTTTGTTCAATATCATATCCATGTTTCCTTTTCCTTCAGGTTACCATCAAGTCCACATTGAATTCCTCTGTCTTCTGTGAAAGGGAGTCAAAGACCTTTATTCTTTTATTAGTATTATTGCAACAGTAGGGGGAAGCCTTAGAGGCTGTCTCATTCTTATCATATTTGAATGATTGTATTTGCATAAGATAATAAGATAAAGAGTAGTCTAAAAGTTTTATTTTTGGGGGGTTTGGTTATTTTTTTAGTTTGATTTTGTCCAAAATCTGGTGATGAATGGTTGGATCTACAGATAAGTTTGTAAAATCCTAGTGTCTCAGGGATTTTCAGCAAGCTGAATTCATTTATGTATTCAAAAAAACAATTTAAACAACAGAAAATAGAGATTTTGTCCTAGATCCCCGGATTCCAACCAATTCTTACCAAAACAACCCAAAAAGTAAAACTTTTAACAAATAAAATAATGTATATCTTTTTTTATCAAAATTATTGACTAAAATATCTCTTAGCAAAGAAAATAAATACTTGAAACTTTATCCCAAATGCATGGAATCTCTACCATATACATAATAATATTATTAAATTATGCATTTAATTGTGTTCATTATTGATGTTTATTATTTACAAAATATAAAAATATGATCTTTAAAAAATAATTAAATTATATAAAATATATAAATATAGAGTAATTTGAATTTTTTCTTTCTTAAAAATATAATTTTAGCATTATTTTAAGTAGGCTTATATTTAAAATAGATTGATGTAAATTTTAGTATCTCTTACATGGGTTGGATTTAAGAGGATTTGTTTTTGTATGTTGATTACTTTGGATTATATTTTACATAAAAAAAATTAAAGGAAATATATATATATATATATATATTTTAATTCTGTATATGATTTTTCTATTCTCTTAGTAACTATAATGTTTTTAATGGGATTATATTTGTATGTGAGGTGAATAATCATTAATGAGAATAGTAACCAAGGTATTAAGCCTATAAATCAAACCCTCAAAGCATAGGGGCAAATCCATTGGAGAAAGGGTAATGAGATGTCGCTAAAACCAATGCAAAGTAAGGAGAGCACTAATAGATTATGAGGACTTGAAATTGGCACGAAGGAACACGAACCAAATATAGGTATGTGACACAGAACATCCTTTGAATGGAGCATAAATGGCCACTCACTTGAGAAGTGACCATAAACCCTAATAAAATGATTATACATAGTAGAGTTGAGACACAAGCAAGAGTAATGTTGGGGACCATGGAGACCAAGTCAAACTGATGGTGCGAGTAGGTCTCAAGGACCAATGTGACTTAGTAATAGAATGACTCATTACAAATGCTCCAGTTAATGGAGACACTAACAACTACCTAAACCCATGAAGAGGTAACTCGATGTAACAACTTAGGAAATTTCTTTCCCCTTTTTTGACTTTTTGATTTTTTGGTATTTTTGTGGTTATTTGAAATAATGAAAAGAATCACTTTGATACAAAGGGGAGGAGGTGGTTCACTTTGCAAGCAAATGGGTTCCCAAGTGCACAAGGGAACATATGATTGAAAGTAAGTAAGATGGAATATGGGTAGCAATAAAGGAACACAAAAGTACATGCCTCCTCTCTAATGGCATCGGTTTGCATGAATGTGGTGTAGAAAATGCCAAAAACAATAAGCAACAAATAACAATGAGTGCCAAAAAAACAATGGGTGGAAGCAAACAATGAAGTAAAAGGGTGTGAGATCTTATGGGAATGGTCAAAAAGAGATGAGAGAGGAGAATGTGCCTCACAATGCAACGTCAATCTAGATGGCCCTTAGTCCTATGGATGATTCTCATTATTGGTGTTGAAATGGAAAAGTGGTGATACTCTAAAGTAAAACATCATATGAATACTTGGATGTTGGATGCATGAAAGGGTGAAGCAGTGAATGGGCTAGCACACATTAGGTTGGATTCTATGAGACATTAGAGTGGGAAAAGGGTTAAGTGAAACATGTAGAGGGGTAGATTTAAACCTATATGTTAGTTTCAATATATACATGTACAAGTAGATGACAACATAGAGAATAATACATAAGTACCATAAGATCCAATTCACAATTCTACACCAAAGAAACAACAATCAGAATGTCTTGTCATATCTTTATTGAGCTATAAAATTCATGGATATGTGGGAGATAGAGAAATCATGTGTGTGAAAATTCATCAATCCTTAACCAAGGTGATGCCATACAAATGGGATTTTATTTTCCCTGATGAAGGAGAAAATCATGTAAATGGGGGGAAACACCCTTAATTAGCTTGGGGAGGAGACCTATAATATATCCCAAGTAGAGAGGAGTCCTTGAAAAATACCAAGGATGACATTTAATAGAGCTAGAATGAAATTAGTGCCTTCTCATCCATTTTGCACAAGTGGTGCAAGGAAAAGATTGTTAAGATGAATGTCATTAATAGAACCATTGATGGAGTGTTCTGACTTTGAAATGGCATTGATAAGAGATCCAATGCGGAGGTTCTAATACTAAAGATTTATATTCATGGAAGTAATTTCTTCAAGGAATTATCATCAGTGAGAAGAGAAACGGGCAAAGAGGCACATGCGGAGTAGATTCAAATCCCTTGCATAGCAAGGAAGAGGGAATCTAAACTATGCCCATGGGAAAAGAGGTACGGTGATCAAATAGGACACTCTTGCAAAGGAAAGAGGAAGGTGGAATGACTATTCCCATGGGAAAAGAGGCAATGTGACCAAAATAGGGTCTCTAACAAAGGGATGAAAAGGGTGGCTCAATTGTTCCCATGGGCAAGGAGGTATGATGATCAAATATAGATCTCTAACAATGATAAGACTCGAAGGTTGGCTTGATTATTCCCATGGGAAAAGAGGCAATATGATCAAAATGTGTTCTACCACAAAGGGAATAAGATTGTGTCACAACTAATCCCATGGGCAAGGAGTTATGATGATCAAATTGAGCACTCTCGCAAAGGAAAGAGGAGGGAAGCTCCATTGTTCCCATGGGAAAGGATCCTAGGTTATGAAATGGGGCCCTCCAATAGAGGAAATAGGAAGGGGGCACTCAACTATTCTCACAAGTAGGGAGACTAGGAGATCAAAAGAGGAACTCAAGGATAGGTAAGAGAAGGGAGACTTAACTATTTCCATGGGAAAGGAGGAAAGGTGTTCAAAAGGGGAATTTTTTCATAGGAAAGAGGAGGGTGGCTCAACTATTCACATGGGTGAAGAGGCAAAGTGAACACAATAGGCATGCTAACATATGGGGGAAGAGAGTGGCTCAAATGGCCCTAGATTCAAATTCAAATTCAATTTTTTAATCTCCAATCCTAATTGGATGGAAGGTGGTTCTAAACCCAAAGGGTTGTATGTGATGGAAGTGGAGATTGTGCAAATGGTTAATTAGTCACATAGTTCATTTATGAAGGGATTGGCTTGGTCTAAGAGGGCCTAGATTCAAATTCAATGGCTTAATCTCCAATCCTAATTGGATAAAAGGTGGTTCTAAACCCAAAGGGTTGTATTTGATGGAAGTGGAGATTGTGCAAATGGTTAATTAATCACATAGTTCATTTATGAAGGGATTGACTCGGTATGAGCAACAAAAGGTGACATATCATTAGGTCTTATATGTGCTTATGGATAATAGTATGAGAGCTTATCAATGGTGACTATGTGTCCTTCATGAAGGAATTTCATAATCCAAAAGAGTGAAGACACCACGACTCCCATGGAATACACGTAGTCATTCCCAAGGAGGATGATGTATCCCATTGGGTCGATCACAACCATTGCATCAAGAAAGACACTTTTACCACCTAACTTAATTGGGAGATTATGAAAAATTCCTATTGATTCAAATGGTTTACCAATCCTAAATCATAGATCATGGTCATTGGTGGGACAAGGGAAAGGGAGATGAGTAACTACCAAGCCAACAAGGACATTCTATAGGAGGAGGCCCCCTCATCCACAACAGCTTGATGAATGGGGAAATTCTTCATGATGACCCTTATTTGAAAGGTAGTGAATGAAGGGATATGTGGCTCTGCCAAGTTTTCCAAGTCAAAGGTGATGAGTCTAGAGTTTGAAGGGTGCACATTTCTACATGCCTTATGCCGAGAAGGTCTAATGGGAAATGAGCCTTTCAAAGTGGAAGGTGTTTCCCCTAGGAATGGGGACTTAGAAGTGGTAGTGAGGTAGACATGTTGGGAAGATACATCACCCTCATGGGAGGAAATCAAAGAGCTCAAAGTTGGTGGAGCCTCACCATTTGAAGAAACGATGTTATGTTGGGGGGAAGGGTGTGACATCATTTGGGGTGATTATGGGTCATTCTGACTAGATAGATAAGCTTCTAATAACAAGAATTCTTGAATATCAAGACACAAATGGGAATAATGATATTTCCAATAAAATTGCACAAGAATGGTTGTTGTTACCTCCTTGGCTAGGTTTCGCTTGTGTAATGTCCCCAACTAGGCTAGGAGGAGATATTATGTTTCTTCTATAAAATTATTGTTTCTTATTAAGTGAATGTGTTTTTAACTTCTTATAGGATAACTTACTCAATTACAAATATTTTCAAACAAATAGAAAGCATGTATTACACAATATTAGAGCAGATAACCATTGCATCTTATTGTGGATGGGAACTCTCAAATCAATAAAATGATAAATAATGATTGTAATAACAACTACAGAATATTACTAGCACACAAACTAATGGACTCCATGAAGCATCACAATCTACTGCATAAACAATACAAGAAACTTGGAATGATGCCAATATATGAATCCCAAGGCTCTACAATCCCTAAACTTCTCTGCTCTAGTGATGTTTGTTCTACAAGCGGTCCTCCAAACTCTTCAGAACACCTTCACATACTCGATCTCCTCCAAACCCCCAATCTATAGGGGTCCTCGAGGGACACCTACAGAGTGTCTTGTGGGGCCTCGCGGGATGGCCCTTGCTCAACCTGTGGGGGTGTCTCCGACTACTGTTGTGCAAAACCCTCTGGGTATCGATGAATATGATGATTGGTCTTCTCCTGAAATTTACCGTAAACACCCTGTGTGAATTGATGAGCCTCCAAACTCTCTCCAGAATGGAACCAAGAACAACAATGAACTCAAAACAGGACTCTATATGAATCCTCCTCTTCATCTATCTAGGTTGGATATTGCACCACCAAAACTATACCTGCAATGGAATGGTTTTTCCCAAAAACCCAACGAAAACATTGGCTACAAGAGCACTCAATAAGATATCAAGTCATAATGACAAGGGGAAGGGTTTCTCCTTTATTTATCCTTCCTTTGGACTTTCTATATCTTTCCCCCATTTAGACCAAATCAAATCTTTTTCCTCCAACTGCACTGAAATATAATTATATATTTTATTTAATGTCACTTTTAGGGTTTGTCAATCTTTTAACCTAGTGACACCTCCCTGGCTCCCTTTTTCCTTATTGACTATAGCCTACAGAAGTCGTATAGTCTATTGAGTAACCCCCCATCATGGTAAATGTGAAGGGGACATTACAGTCCTCCCTTCCCAAGATTTCTTGTCCTCAAGTAATTCCAGATCAGGATGTTGTAAGATATGCTCCCCTTCCCATGTAGCATCTTGTGCGGGAAATCCTCTCCATTCAACCAAATACTCTTGAATGACCATGCTCCTAAGTTTATGTTCCTTAACATCAACTATCCTCTTGATAGATAGAAACAACTATCCTTCCTCATCTAGTGGAGGAAGATCTGTCGAAGCGGTGACCTATTGTCCCAATGCCTTCTTGAGGTAGGATACATGGAAGGTATTATGGATTCTACTGCCCTATGGTAGCTCCAACTCCTATGCCACTTCCCAAACTCTCTTGATCACCTTGTAGGGACCGTAAAAGTAGGTCTTAAGCTTCTCTGCACCACTCCTATTCAGCAAAGACAATATATACTACTATAATCTAAGAAAGACGAGATCTCCAACCTCAAAGTTTCGTTCTACCATGTGTCTGTCTACATACACTTTCTGTTGATTCTAAGTGACCTGCAGATTTTCCTTTGAGACTCTTAAGATGTCTTGACTTTCCTGTAATCATTCCTTGGCCTTAGGAGCTATGCTCTCTCCAAACAGTAGATCCAAAAATGATGGAGCATCATATCCATACAATGCCCTGAATGGGATCATATCGATGGACATGTGATGAGTGGAGTTGTAGAAAATCTCACTAAGATGCAACCATTTCATCCATGCATGTTGATTCCCTGACACATAGTTCCTTGGGTACCCCTTGATCCATTTGTTGACTATCTTGGTCTGCCCTTTTTTCTGGGGATGATAGTTGGTGCTAGATGTCAACTTTGTCCCAGATAACCTGAACAACTCCGACCAAAATGCACTGAGAAACCTACTATTCCAATCACTGACAATGTTCCTTGGAAGGCCATGGAGTCTGAAAAACTCCCTGAAGAATAGATCTACTACCCGAGATGTGTTTTACTCCATAGGAATAGCAAAGAAGTGTGCATATTTATTCAACCTTTCCACTACCACGTAAATATAGTCCCTTCCCTGTGCCTTTGGTAATCCCATGATGAAATCCATGGAGATGCTTTCCCATTTCTGTTCTAGGATCGATAAGGGTTGGATCAATCCTACAGGATGTGTGAACTATGACTTGTTCTATTGGAAATTCATGTATTCCCTTACATGACAAAGTGCACATGTAACACACCCACTACGGAATTAAAAAAAATTCGCCCTTTTTCTTCTAATCTCTAAGGAACAGACTTCCCCAAATCCCTACGGGGCCTGATACAAACCCTGCTATCCCTTAACCACACTCATATGAATGGCGGCTATGACCATAGGCCTTATCGGGGAGGTGCTCGTCGGCTTTCGCGATTCGGGAAATCACGATACATGTATTTCCTTTTCCCTCTTGTCTCTCGAAGTGCCAAAATCCGAAGGGAACCAATAGTTTGTCATAACTAGAAATGCCTCGGATTAAAACATGTCCTTCCACCTTTCGGGGTTTTACTCCATCGAGATTTTGGGATATGCGACGACAGGAGGTCTCACACCTGGGTTTCCCGAGACCTGAAACTTTGAAACACCAAACTCTAACATGCTTCACTATTTTGGGGTTTCCTCCATCGGGATTTCTGGATGTGCGACGACAGGAGGTCTTGCACCTCGGTTTCATGGGAGCCGAAACTCTGAAAAACCAAACTCTAACATGCTTCACTATTTCGGGGTTTCCTCCATCGGGATTTCGGGATGTGCAATGACAGGAGGTCTCGCACCTGGGTTTCTCGGGAGCCAAAACTCCGAAAAAACAAAATCTAACATGCTTCACTATTTCAAGGTTTCCTCCATTGGGATTTTGGGATGTGCGACGACAGGAGGTCTCGCACCTGGGTTTCCTGGGAGCAGAAACTCTGAAAAACCAAACTCTAACATGCTTCACTATTTCGGGAATCCATCCATCAGGATTTTGCGAGTCGGGGGTTTCGAGACTGGTGAACACGTGGGGCCCACACTTAGGTGCCCCGGGTGCCAAAATACCGAAATATGATAACTTTTCCACACTCCATCTTTTGGGATATCGCAAGTCGGCATTTTGGGACTTGCTAGTACAAGGGATTTCGCCCTTGGATATTCTGGATGCCGAAACACCGACATATCGGGACTCAAATCCATGTTAGACCATTTCGGGATTTCGCTAATCGGGATTTCGGGACTGGCGAATACAAGGGAATTTACCCTTAGGTGTCCCGAGTACCGAAACACCGAAACATCACAACTCATCCATGCTAGTTCATTTCGGGATTTCACAAGTCGGGGTTTTGGGACTGGCGTGTACAAGGGACTTGCCTCTAGGCATCTCGGGAGCTGAAATACTGAATCATTTTAACTTGTCCACGCCCTGTTATTTTGGGGTTTCGTATGTCAGGATTTCGTGAGTCATGAGGACAAGGGTCCTTTCCCTCTAGTCCCCCCGGGTGTCGAAACGTCGAAACGCTTACCGACCGCCACATACACTCTACAGATGGACGGTCCCTGCACTTCCATGGGTCTTGGGATCGACGGTCCTGATTTCTTCGCTACTTACGAAGGTTAAAAAGGGGTCGAGGCATTAACACCTGTGTTCCTTCATCCAATTTAACGGTCGTAACAGACCTTAGATCCTCCGAAAGGATCTCATTCGTGCATTTAGAAAGAGGGAGGGTATCCTAGGTACCGAACCACTGAAAGGTCCTTAATTCCTCTGCATGCTGTCATTTCAGTATTTAGCGGGTTGGGGTTTCAGGATTTGCGAGTACAAAAGGACTCGCACCTAGATACCTCGGGTGCCAAAACTCTGAAATATCGAAGTCTAAGAATACCACTCTCTCTCATCCTGGGTTTTTCAAACTTATGTCATAAAATCCTCTGGCAGATCCTTGGGTAAACCTTTAAAGAGGGTGTCCCTGTGGAAAGATCTATTTAGGGCATTACTTGAGATAAAATAAGGGAATGGATTTCCCGAGAACAGACTTGAATACTGAATTCGTTCAAACGCCTGTATATATATATATATATGCCAAATGTGGTCATTCCAACATAAGCATGCAACCACCCTTTCGATCAAAATACCATGCAGACATTTCTACACAAAAAATATTTATAAGTGTTCAAACCATGAGCATACATTTCAAGACATTTAAATTCAAGATACAAGATATAACACTTATCAGAAAAACACCAGGTGATGCAACTGTTGAGAGGGGTGCTCGTTTCCACCCAACCTTAGGCTCAACGACTCTGAATGGATTTACCACTAGCCACCCTCGAGCTAGACCATGATGCTTGAGACTCTCTGTCTCTGTTATTCAGTGACTGAGAACGAAGGTTACTCTCCTTCTTCTCTGCTATCACTCACTCTGTATTTTGTTTCAGAGTTCTTCTGATCTTTTCCTGTGATCGCCCCCTTGCGTCCCCTCCCACACCTTTTACCTTCCTTTTATTTCTCGATGAGTTTGCATGTGGCATGAATTCCCCTATGGTGGTCAGGTCTAAGGCCTCCACGAATGGGTGGTTCACCCCCATCCCTCATTAACTCATGAGGAGCCTCTTCACCTACCATCCTGGTGAGTAATTCATTTCGAGGCCAGCGAGCCACTCTTGGTTCTCCAGGCTAGTGAAGACCAAATACGGTTTGGTTCGGTGGAAGTTAACGCCACCATTCCAAGTGCCTTCCACCAGCTTTCTTCAACCATCGTGGTCTCTTTGTCAGCACATCCCCCTCTCAGTAGTTATATATATATATATATATATATATATTCATAACATTATTTACATTCATGGACCTTTTTACTAAGGTCCATTCAAATCACACATTCACATCTTTGAATTTGCCATAGTTCTTGGCTAGTATAGTTATTTTTATAGACTGGGGGAAATAGGGTGTTACAATTCCCTCCCCCTTAAAGGAACATCGTCCTCGATGTTATATATATCATCATGACATGTATGTACAGAGGTAAACAAAATACGATATGTCTGTTTCATGGAATCCTCCATTTCCCATGTAGCCTCATCTAGGCCAAAATGTCTCCACTGCACCATGACCAATGCAATGGTTCGGATCCGGAGAGGGGTTTCCTTTCTGTCCAATATGAATTGAGGTTCTAGTAGAAATTCTCCCTTTGGTTCCACCTGGATCACAGACCAGTAAATTATATGATTAGAATCATGTACATATTTCTTCAATAATGAAAAATGGAAAACATTATGTGCTTTTATTGTGGGAGGAAGTGCTAGCCTATAGGCTATAGGCCCCACTCTATTTAGAACCTCAAAGGGTCCACAATACCGAGGTGCCAACTTGGCACAAGCTCCCATTCTTAGAGAACTCTTCCTGGGCCTAACTCTGAGATATACATGGTCTCCCGTTTTGAACTCTCTTGGAGTTCTCTTTTGGTCGGCGTAACGTTTCTGCCGATTATGAGTGACCTTCAGGTTTTGTTTTATCTAAGTCACTTGTTGTTCCATTACTTTCAACATGTCGGGTCCAAAAGAAATTCTCTTTACGGGATTACTCCAACTAACAGGAGTGTTGCACAGTCTACAATAAAGGACTTCAAACGAACTCATCCTTAAGGATTCTTGGTAGCTGTTGTTGTAAGCGAATTCCACTAGTGGAAGGTAGTCTTCCCACTTCTTGGGTTGATGCATTACATGCATTCTTAACATGTCTTCTAGTATTTGGTTCACTCTTTCTGTCTTTCCGTTAGTTTGAGGGTGATAGGCGGTGCTAAACAACAACTTGGTCTCTAAACCAGCCATTAGTGACTTCCAAAAGTTGGAAGTGAATTTCGTGTCTCTGTCAGACACGATCTCTTTCGGCATACCATGCATTCTGAATATCTCCTTCATGAATACCTGGGTGATGTCTATTTCCTTGTAAGTTGACTTGATGGGGATAAAGTGAGCGGACTTGCTCAATTTATCCACCACTACCATGATGGCGTCATTCTGTTTGGTCGAGGTTGGTAATCTGGTGATGAAATCCATGGAGATGGTTTCCCATTTCCATTCCGAGATTGGTAGAGGTTGTAATAATCTTGCAGGGTGTCAGTCTTCTACTTTTACCTATTGGCATTCTATGCATTTGGCTAGGTACTCAGCTATGTATTTCTTCAATCTAGGCCAATAGAATTGTTTCCTGGTGGTCGTGATCATCTTCTGGTAACCTGGATGACCAGTATAGGGTCTTTTATGTAGCTCATACAGTATGAACCTCTTCAAGTCATCACAATCTGGGATATACAATCTGCTTCGGTAAGTGAGCAGACCTCCTTCAATCATCTGGTAGTCTCTGTACTTTACCCCGGTGGGCTCTTGCTATAGGCACGAGGTCACAGTCTGGACGAAGGGATCTGTTTCTTGTGCATTTCCGACTCTTTCTTTGACATCCGCCTCGCAGGTACTCACTACGGCCAGGTGAATTGTTTTCATACTTCTACTAAGGGCATCAGCCACCCTATTTTCCTTCCCTATAATGTGTTTGATTTCGAAATCAAACTCACTAAGGAGGGCCATCCACCTAGCTTGTCTAGCATTGAACTTTGGTTGGTCAAATAGATATCACAATCCACAGTGATCTGTCATAAGTACAAATTTTCTTCCCAAGAGGTAATACCTCCACATTTTCAAGGCATGCACTATGGCAGCCAACTCTAGATCATGGGGCACATAGTTGACTTCGTGCTCATTCAATTTTCAGGATTCATAGAAGACCACACTTCCTCCTTGCATAAGGACTCGTCTGAGCCCTTCCTTACAAGCATCTGTGCACACGAGGAAGTCAGCTTCGGGATTGGCGATCTTCAACATGGGTGCATGGGTCAGTAGATGTTTCAGGGTTTGAAATCTTTCTTCACATTTATGTGTCCATGTGAAATTTGTCCCCTTCTTCTGGAGGGTAGTGATTGGACAACCAATATTGGAGAATCCTTTTATAAATATCGTATAGTATCCTGCTAATCCCATAAAGGATCTGATATCCAAAACATCCTTTGGGGTAGGCCATTCCATGATAGACCTGATTTTGTTAGGGTCTACCACTACTCCTTCTTCAGATAGAACATGGCCTAAGTAATGTATTTTCTTCTGGAAGAATTCACATTTGTTAAATTTGGCATAGAGCTGATGTTCTCTTAGCACTTGCAGCACAAGCCTAAGATGCTCTTCATGCTCTTCTCTATTCTTGGAGTAAATTAATATGTCGTCAATAAAAACCAGCACAAATTTGTCTAGGAATTTGCTAAGTATATTGTTCATCAAGCACATGAAAGTGGCAGGGGCATTGGTTAACCCAAATGCAACTACCACAAACTCATAGTGACCATAACTCATCCGGAAGGCAGTTTTATGGATGTCTTCACACTTAATTCAGACTTGATGGCAACCCGACCTTAAGTCAATCTTTGAGAAAATAGACGCACCCCCCAATTGATCGAACAAGTCATCGATCCTGGGCAAGGGGTACTTGTTCTTTATGGTTACCTTATTGAGTTGTCTATAATCTATACACAGTCTAAGGGTACCGTCCTTCTTTTTCACAACCAGGAGTGGTGCTCCCCATGGAGACACACTGGGCCGGATATAGCCCTTATCCATCATTTCTCTTAATTGCAATTTGAGTTCAACTAACTTAGGTGTGCTCATCCGGTAGGGTGTCCTAGACACCGGCACCACTCTCGGTGCAAGTTCTATCGAGAAGTCTATGTCTCTTCTCGGAGGTAGACCCGGTACCTCTTCTGGAAACACATCTCTGTATTCTCTCAGGGTAGGGTGGTCTTTGAGGCTTGGTTTGTCATCTTCAATAGTTTTCAACACCTGTATTTCATATAGGGGACATCCTTTTCGGCAATACTTTCTCATTTGCAGAGCTGATATTTGTCTCACTGAGACAAGTTTTCGAATCCCTTGAAGGGTTATCCTTTTCCCTTATTTACTTACACATTCTAAGGTTTTATGGTAACCGTCCAATCTAGCTTTATGGGCGGCTAGCCAGTCCATACCAATCAATAGATCATACGATCCCAGGGGTAATATGTTAAGGGTTGCTTGGGTGGGAAATTCACCCAACATTAATTGGCAGGTTGGTATGACCTCTGCTACCCTTCTTTTGGTGCCAGTGGCTAACTATACCAACCATGGCTTGGTAAGTTTTTGTGGCTGTAGTTTACACTTATCAATAGCCTTAGGGGCTATATAACTCAAATTTGAACTAGGGTCAATCAAAATAGACACTAGATGGTTGGAAATCATACCTTCTATTTCCATCACTGAAGCTTGGTGGTCAGCTTGGTTATTATCCAAGGATGCATAAATTTGTGGCACACTCCTGGCCACATCATTGACGGTGGTAGCTTCCTAAATGTTGTAAATTCTCTAACTAGTTTGTTGTCGTTGTGGACAGTCTCTCAGTAGATGTTCTTCTCCGCAACCCCAAAATTTCAAAGGTTCTATCTTTGGGTTATCGGTCTTTACTGGGGCAGATCCAGAAAATGTATTTCCGCTTAAGGAGGGAAAGTTCTGCTGGTGTACACTTCGGGCTGGGAAGCTCATCCTTGAGTTATTTTTATAGTCTTTAAATCTTGGGGATTTAAATTCCTTTTTCTAGAATCCTGAACTATTCTTCTGCTTCCATCCCTCGCGAGGTTCTGTTCAATGTTTGAACTGTTCATGACAATTTCGGATAGTTCCTTCTAGGGTCTTTGGCTTATCAAATTCAATTATGTTTCGATAGTCATTAGGTAGTCCGTTGATGAAGCGTTGCACCTTTTCCTTTTCTACTTTTATATAAGGTACATACCTCAACAAATCGAGGAATTTGTTGACATATTCTTCTATAGTGAGTTTCCCTAGTTTGAGTTCATAAAACTCTTTAGTCTTCTCGTCAAAATATTTTTCCGACAAATACTTCTTTCGAAATTATTTCTCAAATTTCTCCCAACACAGGTCCTCTTCGCGAACCCCTTTCACATTCTTAAGGTCTTCCCACCAAATGGAATCCTTTCCGTTCAAGTTGAAGGTGGCCACTCGGGACTTCAAATTTTCTGAGAAGTCATGGACTCTGAATTAGTTCTTTAGTCCAAGTAGCCGGGCCTCTGCTTCCTCTCCCTTATTTATTTCACCATCGAAGGAGGGTGGTTTGGCCTTCTTGAATTCTTCGAATTTATGACCCTTGGAAAGCTTTCTCTTCTTCTGTCTTCTTCGGGAATAAGAACTAGTTATGCTGCTAGAAGAGCCCTCCGAACCGCCAGCTTCCTTCCTAGAGGAATCATTTTCCGCTGGTCCTTTACCTCTGGGATGGACCTTTTTTGAGGTGCTCCTCTCAGTGTGGACACTGATATGACCATGTTTTTGTACCTCTGGTTCATGCTGCATTTGTCTTTGTAGGTCAGATAAGCTCTGCAGTAAAACTGCATTAATTTCTGTTTGCTTCTCTTATTCTTTCATCATCCTATCATTGTTAGCCTTGCAGCTTTGTAATTCGACCATGAGGCTCCTCATAGTCTCAGCTAGATCAGGAGGGGTCCCTACGGCCCTCCTTTCGTCAGACTCTTCATCTCTATTTTGGGAGCCTTCCCCCACTTCATGGTGAGTCACCATTCTATACATCGATAATTTCCTGCGGTTGATCTTCTGCTTGTGTGCAAAAGGAAAAATGTTGGTTGTTAGTCAATGTTCATATTCATTTATAACCAGTACATAATTCATATTTTTCTCATGCACACACACAATAGGAGTTTTCATTCTTAACTTCGACTTTTTAATTGAAAAGGTTAAGACAGGGGGGTTACTCCTTTTAACAATACTCTGAGTGGAGTCTCTGCGCAACCCGTTCATGCGCCCTAGTAGGCCAAGTGTTGTAACCATGCTCTGATACCACTTTGTAACACACCCATTATGGAATTCAAAAAATTTTGGCCTTTTTCTTCTGATCTTCGAGGAACATCCTTCCCCAAATCCCTACGAGGCCTGATACAGACCCTGCTATCCCTTAACCGCACTCATATAATCGGCGGCTATGACCACAGGCCTTATCGGGGAGGTGCTCGTCGGCTTTCACTATTCGGGAAATTGCGATACATGTATTTCCTTTTCCCTCTTGTCTCTCGAAGTTCCAAAATCCGAAGGGAACCAATAGTTTGTCATAACTAGAAATGCCTCGGATTAAAACATGTCCTTCCACCTTTCGGGGTTTTACTCAATCGGGATTTCGGGATATGTGATGATAGGAGGTCTCGGACCTGGGTTTCCCACAAGCCGAAACACCAAACTCTAACATGTTTCACTATTTCAGGGTTTCCTCCACTAGGATTTCGGGATGTGCGACGACAGGAGGTCTCGCACCTGGGTTTCCCGGGAGCCAAAACTCCAAAAAACCGAACTCTAACATGCTTCACTATTTCAAGGTTTCCTCCATCGGGATTTCGAGATGTGCGACGACAGGAGGTCTCACACCAGGGTTTCCCAGGAGCCAAAACTCCAAAAAAAAAAACTCTAACATGCTTCACTATTACAGGGTTTCCTCCATCGGGATTTCGGGATGTGCGACGATAGGAGGTCTCGCACCTGGGTTTCCCGGGAGTCGAAACTCCAAAAAACCAAACTCTAACATGCTTCACTATTTTGGGAATCCATCCATCGAGATTTCATGAGTCGGGGGTTTCGAGACTGGCGAACACATGGGGCCCGCACTTAGGTGCCCCGGGTGCCGAAATACTGAAATATGATAACTTTTCCACACTCCATCTTTCGGGATATCACAAGTCAGGATTTTAGGACTTGCGAGTACAAGGTATTTTTCCCTTGGATATTCCAGATGCCAAAACATCGACATATTGGGACGCAAATCCTTGTTAGACCATTTCAGGATTTCGCTAATCGGGATTTCGGGACTGGAAAATACAAGGGAATTTACCCTTAGGTGTCTCGAGTACCGAATTGTCGAAACATCACTACTCATCCATGCTAGTTCATTTTGGGATTTCGCAAGTCGGGGTTTCGGGACTGGCGTGTACAAGGGACTTGCCTCTAGGCATCCCGGGTGCCAAAATACTGAATCATTTTAACTTGTCCACGCCCCGTTATTTTGGGGTTTTGTATGTTGGGATTTCACGAGTCGTGAGGACAAGGGTCCTTTCCCTCTAGTCCCCCCGGGTGTCGAAACATCGAAACGCTTACCGACCGCCACGTGCACTCTACAGCTAGATGGTCTCTACACTCCCATGGGTTTTGGGATCGACGGTCCCAATTTCTTCTCTACTTACGAAGGTTAAAAATGGGTCGAGGCATTAATACCTGCGTTCCTTCATCCAATTTAACGGTCATAACAGACCTTAGATCCTCTAAAAGGATCTCATTCATGCATTTAGAAAGAGGGAGGGTATCCTAGGTATCGAACCACCAAAAGGTCCTTAATTCCTCTGCACGCTGTCATTTCAGGATTTCATGGGTCGGGGTTTCGGGATTCGCAAGTACAAAAGGACTCGCACCTAGATACCCCGGGTGCCGAAACTCCAAAATATCGAAGTCTAAGAATACCACACTCTCTCGTGCCGAGTTTTTCAGACTTATGTCATAAAATCCTCTGGCAGATCCTTGGGTAAACCTTTAAAGAGGGTGTCCCTGTGGAAAGATCTATTCAGGGCATTACTTGAGATAAAATAAGGGAATGGATTTCCCGAGAACAGACTTGAATACTGAATTCGTTTAAACGCCTGTATCTATATATATATATATATATATATATATATAAGCCAAATGTGGTCATTCCAACATAAGCATGCAACCACCCTTCCGATCAAAATACCATGCAGACATTTCTACACAGAAACTATTTATAAGTGTTCAAACCATGATCATACATTTCAAGACATTTAAATCAACATACAAGATATCACACTTATACGAAAAACACCAGGTGATGCAACTGCTGAGAGGGGTGCTCATTTCCACCCACCCATAGGCTCAGCGACTCCAAATGGATTTACCACTAGCCACCCCCGAGATAGACCATGATGCTTGAGACTCTCTGTCTCTGTTCTTCAGTGACCAAGAACAAAGGTTACTCTCCTTCTTCTCTGCTATCACTCACTCTGTATTTTGTTTCAGAGTTCTTCTGATCTTTTCCTGCGATCGCCCCCTCGTGTCCCCTCCCATGCCTTTTACCTGCCTTTTCTTTCCCGGCGAGGTTGCATGTGGCACGAATTCCCCTGCGGTGGTCAGGTTTGAGGCCTCCACGGATGGGCGGTTCACCCCCATCCCTCATTAACTCATGCAGAGCCTCTTCACCTACCATCCTGGTCAGTAATTCATTTCGGGGCCAGCGAGCCTCTCTTGGTTCTCTGGGCCAGTGAAGACCAAATACGGTTTGGTTCGGTGGAAGTTAACGCCACCATTCCAGGTTCCTTCCACCACCTTTCTTCAGCCATCGTGGTCTCTTTTTCAGCACATCCCCCTCTCAGTAGTT
>ML777845.1:872995-896016 GCA_009831015.1 Picea engelmannii | reverse complement strand
GTTGGTGCATGGTTGATGCACTTGTTTATGGTACAGGTTGATTACAGGTTGATGCATGGTTGATGCATGGTTCAGATTTATTGGTACAGGTTTACAACAATATATCTCACAGTGATAGTGTGACAGTGGTTCCATCATTCTACCTTTACTTCAGGGTGGCAGGAAGGGGCAAGGATCCTTCCGGTTGTAGCCGGAGAACATTGGGGGTTGTATCCTCCTTCTAGTTGTAGCTAGAGATTTGGGGAGTTGGAGCTTCCCTCAGGTTGTAGCCTGAGAAACTAGTGGGTTGGAGCCTCCTTCCAGTTGCAGCTGGAAAACAAAGGAAGTTGGTGCTTCCAATGGATGTAATTCTTCAAGACATATAAGAAAAAGCATTCTGTGGTTTTCTCCCGATTTGGGTTTCCACGTAAAACACTAGTGTACTGTGTATGTGTGTGATTGTTTATTTATTACTGCTCATTATTGGATAATAATTCTACATTGATATAACATTTGAAGAAAAGGATTATAATTACATTATTACTGATTCACCCCCCTCTTAGTAATCCAACATGTCATCTTGGATATTGTTGTCCATCAACTCACAAGTGAATGTATTCTTGGAGTATTCCACCAAGAGAATGGAATTTTATTCTGTTGAGATATATGTCATAGAGAAGGTCGCAGGTCTCCTGGATAAGGCATCAACAACTATATTCTTCTTCCCCTTAACATATTCAATGTTGAAATCATATGTCTGCACCTTTCTCACCAATTTTTGTTGTCTTTCATTCAGAACTCGTTTCTCCAAGAAATATCTCAAGTTATTATGGTTAGTCCGAACCACAAAGAATCCTCCTACCAAGTATTATTTGAATTTAGCCAATGCATGCATTATGGCCAACATTTCCTTATCATCGATCGGTTAGAGCCTCTCATGCCCCCTTAACTTCCTGTTCTTGAAACCTATTAGATGTCAATTCTACATCAATACTTCCCTTAGCCCTTCACCGGATGCATCACACTCTAGGACTAAAGGTTGAGTAAAATATGGAAGTACCAATAATAGGAAAGTAAGCATGAACCTCTTCATCATTTTGAATGTCACTTGTGAATCCTTTGACCATCAGAATGCCCTCATCTTGGTGAGGTCCATTAATAGCACCACCAATTGTGAAAATACTTTCACAAAATGCTTGTAATAGCTACATATCCCAAAGAATCCTCATAGATATGTGAGTGTATTAGGGATGGGCCAGTCTAAGATGGTATAGATCTTCTCTTGGTGCACCTTTACTCCCTCAAACTAATCATGTTCCCTAGATAGAGAATCTTTATCAAATCAAACTCACACTTTTCCTCCTTGGAAAAAAGACATTGTTCCTCAATAATGGTGAGAATCCCGTCCACATGCTTCAGATGTTCCTCCCATGTACTGCTATAGATGAGAACATTTCCAAAGAACACCAATAAAACATTCCTCAATTTTTTCTTGAATATATGGTTCATGCATGATTGAAAGGTAGTGGGTGCATTTGTCAACCCGAAGGGCATGACCAGGAACTCGTAGTGCCCATAGTGATACCTGAATGATGTTTTATGTATATCCTCTTCCCTGACCCAGATCTCGTGGTATCCTGATCATAGATCAACCTTTGAGAAGTACACCACCACATGTAGCTCATCAATTAGTTCATCAATCTGGGGTATTGGGTATCTTTTTTTTATGGTCTTCTTGTTTAGTGCCCTATAGTCTATGCACATCTTCATAGTACCATATTTCTTCTTCACCAGTACAACTAACAAGACAAAAGGAATAGAACTAGGTCGTATGTGTCCCATCTCTAGCAGCTGCTTTATGGCCTTTTCTATTTCATCCTTGAATCTCTTGGGATACCTGTAGGGAGTGGTGATGATGGGCTTCGACCCCTCTTCTAGCTCATTGACATGTTCAAATCCTATGTTAGGTGGTCTCCCTGTTGGAAATGGTTCAAACACTCTCTCATGCTTTCCCAACAATGTATGCATATTTTGTGATGGCTTCTCCATAGTGATCAAGCACTATGCTTCACAAGTCATGTCCCTATGTCTAGAAAGAGCATCCATGTACTGGTTAGACATGATCCTAGGGGAACCTGTCGACATACCTCTAAGGAAAACATGTTTTCCATCCTTTTCATGTAACTCCATCCTCATGTCCTTATAATTCATGTGGATATCGCACAAAGAGTATATCCACTGAACTCCTAGCACCACGTTAACATCTGCTAAATCCATGATGTAAAAGTCATTTATTAATGTGTAGTTTCCCAAGGTTATGTCCAATCCTATCATTCTCTGAGTACACAATATGTTATACCCTTCTGCTACTACCACATTGAATCCCTCAAAATCCTCTATAGGGATATTTCTCTTGGTGAAAAGTGCAACATCAATGAAGTTGTGGGTAGCTCCCCCATCCACCAATGTTGTAACCCTCTTCCCTTGCACAATGCCGCTAACCCTGAAGGTATGATATTTAGGGACTCCCGAAAGTGTGGTAATGGTAACTCCCTTAGGTATACCTTGAAATGGCGCCTGCTATATAGTCTGTGATGGCTCACCACTATCCTATCCAATACCTTCATCATCACTGTCATCCTCCTCGTCGGAAACTACCTCAATGTAATGGAATTTACCTTTTCCCATACATCTATGATCTGGTTCCCATGGATCTTTGCAACTGAAGAAATGTTTATTCCTCCTTAGTTCTCTCTGAGTCTCCTCATTCGTTCTTTCCTTCCCTATCCATGACTTTTGGGGAAATTTGATCTCCTTGAGGGATGAAATATTTTGTCAGAACCATTTTGTTGACAAAGTCCTTCATATCCTAGGATCTCATGATGGCCTCATGCAATGTGGTTGGCCTAAAGGCCTTCACCCATCCTCTTAAGGGTTCATCCAAACCCTCTATGAATAGAATTACCAACCTCTACTGAGAGATATCTATCACCATAACTACCATCCTCTGAAATTCGCTGAAGTATGCTTTTGGTGTTCCTGTTTGTTTCAGTTTTGCCAACTCCCTGAAGTGTATTTCAAGGTCTTTCTGGTCAAATATATCCATCAATATTTGAGTGAAGTCCACATATGAAGTGATGTTGGCATGCCTTAATGTCAGCAGCCCATAGTACTGCCATTCGTGAGCTTCTCCTTCCAAGTGAAGAATGGCATATTGAATTGCTTATGCTTCAATGATTGGGATAAGTTAGAGGTAAGTGTCTAATTTATGTACCCAAGCCTTGGTCGTACTCTTTATTGATCCATCAAAGGGTGGAATAGTCAACCTTCCCACCTTGCACATAAGATCAAAAAAATTTCGGTTGTGTTCTCCTCTGTTCCCCTCCCTTAGGTTGTATTTATGTTTGAGGTCACATAAGTATTTATAGGAAACATTCTCAGGGATATCTGCATCAATCATCTTGTACTCCCCATATGAGATGTTAATATCAATCCCCTAATCTAGTTTCTCTCGTTATTCTGTAGGCTTCCCTATCAGGAACTGTGATAATAAAGGCCTATGGATCTTTAAACTCTTGCTCTGAGTTGGCGTATGGTTGTTTCTATTCTCTATCTGTATTATGTCACTCCAACATGATCTAATGGGTCCACCTTGACCTATACCATTCATATTCCTACACTGGCCTAACAATTGTGTGAATGCCTCAAGTGACTGTTGTTGGAACCTTGTTGTATCTTCTTGTATAATGACTAGATATTGTAGTATCTGAATCACATCGTGGTTGTCTCACATGCTTCCATCTAGTTCTAACTCTGTGTTATTTACTTATGTTCCACTTTCTGGTGACTCTTGAGAGGTTTTCTCTCCACTCCCTTTTCTTATAGGAATCAATGTAGTCACAGGCTAGCAGAATCACCAACTCTAATATCATTGTAATGTCCCCAACTAGGCTATGTGGAGATATTATGTTTCTACCTAAAAATTATTGTTCTTCTTAAGTGAATGTGTTTTTAACTTCTTATAGGATAACTTACTCAATGAGAAATATTGTCAAAAAAATATCAAGCATCTATTACACAAGATTAGAGAAGATAACTATGGCATATTATTATGGATGGGAACTCCCAAATCAATACAATGATACGTAATGGTTGTAATAACAACTACAAAATATTACTAGCACACAAACTAATGGCTTCTAGGAAGCATCACAATCTACTATAGAAACAACACAAGAAACCTGAAATGATGCCAATCTATGAATCCCAAGGCTCTCCAAGCACTACAATGCTTTTCTCTAGTGATGTTAGTTCTGCAAGCGGTCCTCCAAACTCTTCAGAACACCTTCATAGACCCTATTTATTACAAACCTCCAATCTATAGGGGTCCTCACGGGATGTCTGTGGGGTGTTTCATGGGGCCTTGCGAGATGACCCTTTCTCAACTTGTAAGGGAATCTCTGACTACTACTGCGTGAAAACCTCTAGGTACCAACAAATCTAATGACTGGTTTTCTCCTAAAATTTACCATAAACACCCTATGTGAATTGATAAGCCTCCAAACTCACTCTGGAATGGAACCAAGCACCACAATGAACTCAAATGAGGACTCTGGATGAATCCTCCTCTTCATATAGCTAGGGTGGATATTGTACCACCGAAACCACACCTACAATGGAAGGGTTTTTCCCAAAATCCCAACGAAAATTTTGGCTACAAGAGCACTCAATAAGATATCAAATCATAATGACAATGGGAAGGGTTGCTCCTATATTTATCCTTCCTTTGGACCTTCTAGATCTTTCCCTCATTTTGACCAAATCAAATATTTTTCCTCCAACTCCATTTAAATATAATTGTTTATTTTATTTAATGTCACTTGTAGGGTTTGTTGATCTAGGTGGATATCAGTGGCGACCCACCTATTCCACAGGCTCGAAAAATAGTTTTTCATCTTGGCAGTTTTTCGGGTTCCAAACTTCTGGGGTCGTTTTGAGGCCCTAAACGATGTTTTTTGGGCATTTGGGTCCCAGGTGGTTGCCAAAAGCATTGACTTAGACTAGTATAAAATCGTTCTTCTCGGTTAGACCTTTCCAACGGTGTATCGAGTGCCCCAAACAGAGATCGTATGCAAAAGTTATGCCCCGGGGAAGTTGACGTATCAACTACCCCCATCGAGGCCCGCAAACCTTTGGCTTTTCATCTTCTGGGGTTAGGGTTTTGGATTTTACTTATGTTAAAAAGGCCTTTGGAGCCTCATTGTAATAATCATCTTCTTGCGAATGTGAGTAGCCATCACATCTCTTCTCAGAGATAAGCTGCCACCATTCTAGCGAGTCTTTCACTTTATATCTTTACAGTCTCTATACATTTCTTTCATTAATAGAAATCATGTATTACTGTACCTCTGTGTTTATGGTTGAATATTTGATACATTTATGTTATATTATTGGATATCAGTGATATCTATGTGCATTTCTTTATTATATCTCCGCTCTCATTTCATGCTGAAAATAATCTGGATCAATGGTATCAGAGAAGGCTGCTCTTGATCATTTTTTTCAGTGCATGTCCCCGACGAGGTCCAAGTATAGAAAGTTGGGTCTCGACCTTCTCTCTCTTGAAGACAATTGCTCTCACATGCCCAAGAAACCCTCCATGGCGGAAGAAAAGAAAAACGACAGAGCGGAAAATCCTATCAATCTGTTGCTTGAGAAAGCTCTCATGCAACAAAGGGACGAAATGATGGAGAATTTTTCCCACATCCTTCAATGCCTACTGACAGAAACAAGCACATATTCATCAAATAACCACTTTAGAAGAACCTTTCATTTCAAGGTATAGGTTAATTTTGATATTCCCATATTTGAAAGTCAAATAGATGCAGATGCCCTAGACAAATGGTTAAATCTGTTAGAAGGTTATTTCTTTGTTCATAATTTTTTTGACAAGGAAAAGATCGCCTTCACACTCCTTAAATCTCTCCCCCATGTCAAACATTGGTGGGAAACTTATTGGGAGAAAAGTTCCACATAGGAGTCTAGAATATATGGGGTTGAGCCCACTTGGGATTTTTTTTTGGATGCGGTAAAGGAACAGTATTACCCTGTTGGCAACTATGAGGATCAATACATGAGATGGACCACACTACGACAAGAGAGGGGCCAAGTAGTTCCGGATTTCACTAATTCCTTCCATACCTATCTCACCAAGATGGGTATCAAAGACTCTGAATGACATTTGGTTCTGAAAGACTGTGGAGCTCTACATAGATACATCCAAACTGAAATGGATTTTCTAGACATCTCATCACTCGGTGCTTCTTATCGATATGCTGTTAAAATCGAGCAGAAATTGAAGCACCAGAACAAACAAGATTTTGGGTCTGAAAATATGCAACAACCAAAGTATGATAAAGATGGACCTAATAAATAGTCTCCCGAAAACCAATCCAAGCCATAGGAAAAGAAGGGTCACGGGAAGACAAAGAAGGACACCGAAAAATGGTGCAATTTCCACAAAATCCCCTAGCACAACACCGAGGAATGTCGCTCAAAATAGTCATTGGTGGTCGAGATCAAAGACAAGGAGCCGAACCCTAATTTAGGATATGATTATGAAAATACTGGTAAAAGACAAATCATCGATGCAGACCCCACTGTTATTGTCATGACCGCGACAATGCAGCTAGAAGAACCAACAGATCCTTAAGAGGGGGAGCGCATTTTTCATTCACAGATGTGGGTGAAGGGGACCTCGATGCATTTTATTATTGATAGCAGAAGCCAGAAGAACCTCATCTCAGCAAAGGTTGTCAAATAGTTGGGATTATTGACAACACCACACCCGCAACCATACAATATTGGGTGGCTTTGCCAAGGAAGAGATGTCTGTGTCAGCCAACAGTGTCAATTTTAATACAACATCTAGCCCTTCAAGGATGAGGTATTATGTGATGTTTCCCCACTAGATGTATATGATGTTCTCTTGGGCCAACCATATATGTGGAAGTGTCATGTTGTTTATGAGTCTCGACCCCGTAGTGTCATTCTTACTTTGGGGGGCCATCTCTAGAGAATACCATAGGTAGTTCCAACTATTGTCCCACCTAAACAGTGCCACAAGGTAGTATCTCATACTACAAAATTCAGCTTCTTCACAATCTGTTCAAAAGGTGAACATAAGGATACTGCAACCACTACAGCCTTAGCCCAAGCACCTTCTATCCAACATAAGCAGGTCGACAAGGTTGTATCAAATAAAAAAGATTCATTTTGCACATAGTCATCTCATGTAACCAGACTGGTTAAAAATTTCCAACCCTTCCAGCCACAGGTTCATGATAGCCTTCAATAAGCTAAGCAATGCAACTTCTCCAGCAAGGCAAGCAACTCACCAAGATTCAGATTCAGTAATCGCTTTCCCCTCTCCCCCGAGAACTCAACGCAATGGAGACCATTTCTTCCTAAGGAGGTAGGATTGATCCAGGTGGATATCGGTGGCCACCCAACTATTCCACAGGCTTGAAAAATAGTTTTTCATCTTGCCATTTTTTTGACAGTTTTTCGGGTTCCAAACTTCCAGGGCCGTTTTGAGGCCCTAAATGACGTTTTTGAGGATTTGGGGCACAGGTGACTGCCAAAGGCACTTAACTACACTAGTCAAAAATTGTTCTTCTCGGTTAGACCTTTCCAACGGTGTATCGAGCGCCCCAAACGGAGATCGTATGAAAAATTTACGCCCTTGGGAAGTTGAAGTATCAACTACCCCCATTGGGGCCCGCAAACCTTTGGATTTTCATCTTCTAGGGTTAGGTTCTTGGATTTTACTTATGTTAAAATGGCCTTTGGAGCCTCATTGTAATAATCATCTTCTTTCAAATGCGAGTAGCCGTCATATCTCTTCTCAGAGATAAGTTGTCACCATTCTAGCGAGTCTTTCACTCTGTATTTTTATAGTCTCTGTACATTTCTTTCATTAATAGAAATCATGTATTACTGTACCTCTGTGTTTATGGTTGCATCTTTGATACATTTATGTTATATTATTGGATATCTGCGATATCTCTGTGCATTTCTTTATTATATCTCTACTCTCATTTTGTGCCGAAAATAATCCAGATCATTTGTCAATCTTTTAAACTAGTGACACCTCCTTGACTTCCTTTTTCCTTGTTGACTATAGCCTATGGGAGAAGTATAGGATATTGAGTCATCCCCCATCATGGTCAATTGGAAGGGGACATTACAGCTTGACCCGAGTGGGAGTTGTTACTACCCCCAACAATGGCACCATTACTCCCTTTCCCTTGGTTCATATTCTTCGTTTTCTTCTTCTTCTTCCCTTTACTTGGTGGTTAATTACTAATTTGAATTTGGTTGGGGGAAGTTTGGTTCATTTGGATGAAGAAGAGAGGACCAAGTTAAAGTTTGGTGAATGAAAAGGGGTAGGACTAAGTTTAATCCGATTGAAGAGCAACCAAACAAGTAATCCTATGGTGAAATTTAAAACGTTTGGTGTAGCCATAATGGGAGCACTACCATCACCGAGTGGTGGGAAAACAAAGAGATTCCCTTGTGGATAGTTTCCTTGGTTAGTGTTCTCTAAAAGATCAATCATACTTAGAAAAAGTTACTACACAACAAGATAATGGTGTAGATTATGTTAGGGATTTTTCAAAGATCCTAAAGAAAAAACCTCATATTATATGGAACCTATGCAGTAAGTAAAGTCTTATCTAAAAACCTTAAGTGACGAATGAGTATTAATTACTAGGATTATGTAAGCATCTTAACAAATGGATATGTATGTGAATAACAATATCTAAATAACTATTTTATAAAGTAGAAAAATGGTACCAATTTATCTAGAAAATGTTGGATTGTCATAAAGTAGCGAAACATGCAAATGCCATAATATAGGAAGGCTTCAATCGAATATTTGAAACTTGAGATACTTTCATCTTGACATTGTCATGTACAAAAGGAATAGTGGTGTCTCATGATCTTATAGTGTATAATAAGGATATTGAATCATATCAATGTTGTCTTTAGGGATGTTTTAATCAATTTTTTTTAATCAATCGTCGTAATATCACTGAATATTGTGTATTATATTAGTTGATATTATATACAATTTTGATTATTATTGTTTATCGACCCAGGAATGATATTATGTGGAAATTGTTGTAACAATCATGTTTTATTTGGAAAGCATACATTGTTTCGCTTTATAGTATGGGGTGGGCCAATGACATGGATGAAATGGATAATGCTTGGATCAACATCAAATCATGAATTAACTTCAATACTAGTTACATATATCAATTTAAGGTCAATAAAATGCATGATGAACTTTAGTAAAATTTATATTTCAGTGGTTTAGGGTAAATTTATGTTGATTAACATCATAATGATTGACATCATCTTGATAATTTGAGATGGAGAAATCTCATCTTCATTTTCCAGAACAAGTATTAGACTAAATTATGCACCCGTATATGCATAAATCAACGACACACATATATGACTAACCTCATTGAGTAATGCACTACACCTTCCTTTCATAGATTAATTTAACCAAGCTAATGACACAATGACTATAAAACTCACCTAGTCCAAGCATCGTAGATGATCTTAAATATAGCACTACTTTCTCAATGTTAATTTCTAGTTACCATGCCATAGACCCTCTATCAAATGAAGAAAAGAGTTAGGAGGAGGTCATTAAGTACTTGTGTCCCATGAAAAACATCTTGCTAATTACTATGTTAGACTATGGAAATATAGGACCTGTTAGTCCATTCTCATAATTCCCAAGGTTGTGTTTTTAGAGAATAAACAATGAGAAATACCTCCACACCTAATGATTTCAACCCTACTAAGACTCTAACAACACAATTCTCAAAACCCCTCATCATTCCAATCTTGATTCAGTTCATGCAAGCCACATGCATAAGAATAATTGCTTGGACATGTTTCATATATCATGCATGAAGCAACTTTGCAAACAACCTTGATAATATAATATGAAATATATACAATAGTCTGCTCCTATTAATACTAAGTATATTATAGCCTCCTTGGTATCAATATTATATGTATTGTTACCACTTATAGACCCTTACAAACTAAACAATTTGTAGGGTATTTCATTAACGCACACACACATATAAACATTCCCACTTTAATCAAATACATACAAATTCAACAAGTGTTTTCAAAATGAGTTAAATTACCACAACAATATAAACAATATAATTCATATCCTCATGTAAGAGAAGCCTCCATAGCGATATCTAAACCTACACAATTATAAAATTGAAACAAGTGGAATACAACTCAACTACATAACACCATCTATATAATTAAAGTTGTGACCTCACAATCACAATATAGTCCAAAATAACATACATAAGATCTCACAATGTTTTGATATATAGTGGTACATATCCATCTTAACTTCAGATCCATTAAGCATTTAAAGGGATAAAATGAAATTGAGATGTAAATTTCTCTATTCTTAAAAGATTCCAAGTTAATATAGATTTATGGTGGTCTCTATGTGTGTGTATATTTTCCAAGGAAAACATTGTGTGAAACCAAAGAGAAGCTTCCCCACATTTGTGGATGGTATACTTAGTAAAAACGTTAAAATAAACTAATGTGCCTTATTCATGGGGATTCAAATTGAAAACCTATCAATTAAAGTAGTTTATATCCTGCAATGATCTCTAGTTTGTTATTAGTACATATCCCTAATCCAAATTTGGAATAGAGATTATGATTTTCTGCAAAGAAAATCACCTCTCTTTACCGATAAATACATACTTATCCTTATGTTTAATTCTTTATGTATATACTTCCAATATATATGAGCACAAAAATGTGATTTTAAGTGGAATTTTAAATATATTATAATAATAATAATAATCTAATTTTAAGGTTAGATCCAAGCCAAACATCAATTTGGTGTATGATACCCCCCTATTTGTGGGATAAAGGACCCCCTCAGTGTAACGATTTGACTGTTAAAGTATACAGAGGTGTACATACCCTCCCCCCCCCCTCTGGATTTGAGCCTATGACCTCCTATAAGGAAACACATATTCTTAACCATTAAAACCACTCACTTAGACACAAACTTATTGCATTTCTTGACAATTCCCTTGTTTTTATTGAATTTAAGTAAGTTTTATATTGGCAAGTAAATTTCACGATCATGTTGGAATAACAAATCCGTTTTAGTATATTTCAAAGAAACATAAGATGAAAATGAGCTTTGCGGATGGGGGAAACCCTAGCCGCAGATCCACAAATTTATCACAGACCTGTCTTTCCTCTTCTTTGTTTTTCTTGTCCACAGACTCGCGTTCGTTGGGTTTTTGGTGTTGGTTTTAGTGATCGAGTATGCAGGTCTTGTCGATGCTTGTGTGATGAAAATCTTTGGCTACAACTTTTTGACATATTTTCGCGACCCTAGAGATGCTGCTTTTGATCGATCTACCACCTTTATTGAGTGATGGTGTGGGTGTGGTGTTTCTTCCCTCAGATCTAGTGTTTCTATCTCAGATCACCCTTCGTATGCTCTGTTCTAGGGATTTCGATTTATCTTTTTTCTATATCAGTTGTTTACATCAGTGGCTTGGGGTCTTCTAGACCTCCTCGTGACGGATCAACCTTCGTGGACGCTTGGATTTGGGTTCGGGTCTTGGAGCTTGGATCTTCCGCATTGTATCTTTTCCAGTTAGTGGTTCCTCTCTCTGGTTTTGTTGGTTGTTCAGGGTTTGATGTATGCTCAGATCTGACTCCTTTTGGTGGTTGTTGATGGCCTTCTTCCTCCTATCTGGTGGGGGTTTGGCTAGAGATTTTAGGTCCTATCTTTGGCCATGCGGTGTTGGAGAGTGGCACTTTGAGGTCCTTTGTGAGGGCATGCAGCTCTTGGTCATCTCTTTTACCGGTATTTTTCCTTCAATTATGTTGTTTCCATCTGGTTCTGCTGATGTGAGGTGTTCTCATACCACTTTGACCTGGTCCATTCAACTATAGGGGTTTTGTTGGGATTGCTTTTCTAGGTTTATTTCCATGGTGGAACTTCCTGTATATGATTTTTGTTTGGCCTATTTGGGGTTTTTCCCCAGTTCCCGTTGATTGTACTTTCTTTGTGGCTTACCAACCAACTGTTGTGCCCCTTTGTTTTTTTTTGTTTTTTTTTAATTTCTGATTTCTCTACCCATGATTGGGTCATGCTTAAGGCACCTACAAAATGTAATTTGGTTCTCTTCAGATGAATAGAATTATTCTTTTTCCAGGAAAAAAAATATTTCAAAGAAACACGAAATTATATTTTATCTCTAAAAAAGGAAAAATTATATTTTACATTTCGAAATGAATATTTAAAAAGATTTTATGGAATATGATAATTTAAATGAAACGTAAGTTTTTTTTAAATGATTAAAATAATGTAATATTAAGGATGGTGCACCAATAAGACAATGGATTTTGGTATGGTTTCAGTGTATTTAACATTGAAGGATATATATTTCCTCTTTAAAGGTTATGGGTTTAAATTTAGAGGGGGTTAATATATGTCTATTTCATACATTATTTGGTCAAATCGTTGTAGAAAGGGGATTTATTATCTTACAAATAAATGTGTCTCATATTTTAGTTTGGCATTTGACAGTCTGAGTGGGCCCAATGATTAAGAACATGTGTTTCCTCATAAGAGGTCATAAGTTCAATTCTAGAGGGGGATAAGGTATGTATACTTCCGTAGACTTTAGCAATCAAATCATTGCATGGAGGGGGTCCCTTGTCCCACAAACAAGGGGGTATCATACACCAATTTGGTGTTTGGCTTGGTTGTGATCTTAAAATTAAATTATTATTATTATTATTATAGAAAGATAGGTATTTATGTCGTAAAAAAAATTCCAAGACACATAAATGTTAGGTGATTCTGACTTAATAATTGGTATTTTTATGAAGGAATGTGAAAGGGGTATTGCTAAGTACTGTTAGTGAGAAATTTTGTTTTTACAAAGGGAAAGGAAAAGTAAAGTATCAAGCATATTCACATTACAACTAGTCAACCATTATGTTAATAGGAGACATCACTCCCTTATTTTTTTCACATAGAAAAAAAACAAATCCACTATTATTCTATTAGAATCAAGTGTTCTTTCCATACTACAAAAAGATCTATATGATCTATAAATCACAAGTGTTCCCCAGAGTCTAGATAGTTGTACTATACAATATCCAATTTCCATACATAATTACTTTTATTAGGTGTCAAGAGCTTACATATCAAAAAAAATTCAGAAAAAAGGATTTGTAATCTTCCTTCTATTGTCTAGTTACATAGTAATGTAATATTTAGAAAATCAAAAAACAATTTGTATTTACAACATTTTCATTGAAGATCTCCTCATAATAAAACCAACCCAGGGGGTTGTCCAAAGATTTTTTGGAAAGTTGATCTGCCACTGTATTGAATTCTCTATGTATATGCATGAAGTGAATATCTTCAAATCCCGCCTTTAAGCTTCTTATATGTTCTTTCCAGTTGTGTAGGTAGATTAGGTTTAGATTTGAGCAATCATTAATCCAGTCAGTGGTCACTTTGGAGTCACCGACAACCATCAAATTACTTATGGACAATCTCTGTGCAAGAAAAAGTATCCCCTAAAGACCCAAAATTTATGCCTTCATATTATTTCCTTTACCTCCTGCAAAGTGTTCTTTATAACTATGAACAAAACTTAATTTTATAAATATCTCAGCTCCACAGATATCATTTACAACAGCACCATCAAAGAAACCTATTGGTTTATCATCAAAATAGATTGGGTTGAGGATATAATCCACTTTGTTCACTTCTTTTGTTCCTTTATGTTCTTTAATATCAAGTAGAATCTTGGTTATTGTTCGAGATTCCTCTCTTTGCCAATTCTCAAATAGTATTGTTTCTATATTTCCATATTCTCCAACTAACCAGAAAGGGGATACATCTCATCTTTGGGTAGATAGTAAACCAATGCAGTAGATTTCCTTCCAGAGTAGAATGATTCCAGGCATCTGAAAACTTGAGGGAGTGTAAAATTTCTTTCCATATGAATTGTGTGTATTCACAATGAATGAAAAGGTGATCAGTTGTCTCATCATCCTTGAGACAAAGACTACAAACAACAGGTCTAATGCCTCCCCTTTTTCTAAAATTTGCACCAGTGAGGATACAGACCTTCAAGCATAACCACATGAAACAATTAATTTTGTTATGTATATTAACTCTCCAAATTGCTTTATACCACCAACAAGAAACCTCATTATGTGAATTATTAGCAATGCATTGATATGCTAGATTTGATGTAACTATTCCAGAAGCTCTGTTCCATGACCAAACAAGTTTGTCATTTGAGTAATTACGAAAAATTCCGCTGCTCTTCAAAATTGCAATATAATTGTTCCATTCATCTGACAAAGTTCCTGATAAACCTAGTTTGTTGGCACTTTTCCAAATTGTAAAAGTGTTGTTTGTATTTGACAAAGCTACTTGTACAATGAAAAAAATACAATGATTATTGAGAAATTGAATCAAGGTGCTTAAAGTTTATAGGATGAATAATCACCTATAAAAGGATCCTTAATCATAAAAAAATCATATTAATATATTGATTAATCTACAAATTAATAATATAAAAGTATTATTCATCATTATTACTATTACGTTACTTTATTAATGTATAGATTTCCTAACTAATACATATAATAACCAAACCAAAATAACTTTCATCTCAATGCACTATAAGCACAAATAAAATCCTTCCATAGGCCGGAGCACGAGAAACATGACTACAAACCAAGGTATATTAGAAATTAAATTTGGATGACTGTTAAACTCGAAACCTTTTATACATGAATATGATTTTTAACCAAAAGATTAAAGTTGTAAAAGATATCATGTTAACCTTTAATACATGAATATGATTTTTAACCAAAAAATTAATGTTGGAAAAGATATCATGTTAAATTAAATGTTAAATGACAAATCATATATGGGAAAAACCTATAATGATTACAATAATTATGGTAAAGCTATCAATATTTCTAGGAGAGAGGACACATCTCTAAGCACACATTAGTTCTAGGCCTCTCAGTAGAACCAGAACCATTCCACTGGTAGTTAAAAAAGAAGCTCATAGTGCATGGGGTTATTTTAAAGTAGTAGTTGAATCAATACTTATAATACTACTTAATGTTTAGTAGGAATAGCCACATAGAATCCTTCACATTTTACAATTAGATCCTTTAGGTTGTATTTACATTGAATCATTTTATTTTTTTATGTTTCACTGTTACAATGTTTTTAGCACATTTTTTTTTCTTTAGGTTTTATTACAAATTAATAGTTTACCAATATTTATAAATGTGAGTTTTAAATCTTTGCAAGTGAAGAAATGCATACATATTTATAAGAAAAATAGAAAGAATTGTAAGGGAATACACATGATATACACAAATTTACCTTGGAAATTCTAAACCAAATATTATGGACCAAATAACCCAAGTAGTATAAACATACAAAGAATACGTAATTCCATACCTTTAGAAAGATATAGAGTGAATGGATGTTAATCATCTTTAAGGGGGCAACCTCCTTTTACAATATGTGTACAATATGTCAAATGCACAATATGAGATGTCTAGTCAAATGAATATCGTTTATTTATATATAGGAGATAAAGAGGGCATGTTGTATCCTACAATCTAAGTCAACCTAACTATAACTAATATAATAATAATAATAAATAAGGGATATTACCTTAACAAGTGCCTTTGCACTCTCAAGTAAATATGCAATTGATTTAACACCCAATGCTCCTCTAATTAACGAATCAATACACAAATTCTCTCTCGAGGAAAATGAGGAAATCAAATGCCATATTCAAGCATGAATACAAAAGGGACACATTCAACCAAGCTCTTCATCTTGTAGGAGTCTGATTGTTCTAGTCTAAAAGAATGATGAGACATGTTGACTATGTATCGGTTACAGGGACCTAAACAAAATCATAGTCAGGAATTGATTTCTAATGGACCTTAATATTTATGATCTTCTCTATCAACTCAAGGGCACCAAGATTTTCAATAAGATTGATCTAAAGTCCAACTATCACCAAGTGTAAATAAAGAAAAATGATGAGTGAAAAACAACCTTCAAGTCTAAATAAGTTCTCTTTGAGTGATTGGTGACACCTTTCAACTCAACTAATGCCCCAAATAATGTTCATGAGATTGATGGTTATATCTTGTAGCCATTCACTAATTCCTTTGTCACTATATATTTGGATGATATCTGCATCTTCAATAGAACCTAGGAAAAGCATCTAAAGCACATTCAACAAGTATTAAACACCCTACAACAACATGCGTTATATGCCAACCTAGATACAAACTCATTCAACATGCATATAATTTAGTATCTCGTATACATTGTGGATGAGCATGGTGTACTTATGGATCTAGTTAAGATATAAGTCATTCAAAATTAGTCAGCCTTGAAAACACTAACAAAGCTCCACAACTTCTTGGGCCTCACCAAATTCTATCACAAGTTCGTGTTGGGGTTCTCTCATGTCATTTGGCCCATAAGCGAAGTGATTGAGGGTGAAGCCAAAACCAAGTTTGTTTGGGTAGAGGCACAACAAAAACAAAATTAGGATATGAAGTGCCACCTCAATTTGACCATGGGGGAGTCACCTTGTTGACCAATATCCTATCACGTTCATTCAAAATGTTTTTATTTTATTTTATTTTAAAAAATAAAGTCAATATATTGTAGGTATTGGGGGGGTGTGGGGGGTATCAAGGGGTTTATAGGCATTGGGGGGTTGTGGGGTATCAAGGGGTTTATAGGTATTGGGGGGTACACAAAGTGGTATATAATGAAAATAGGGGTTTCTTTTATTGCAAATATGTATTTGGAGGGGGGTTCAACAAAAGTATTTTGGGAGATATTTACCCATATCTAGTGAAATTAGGGGTATTATTTAATATCCCATGAACGAAGGTGCTACGTTACAAGTTCAAAGAGTGAATACCCTATGTATTTGACACAAGTTCTCATTATGTTAAACCTATACTAACCATTCAATATTGAGACAAATGCTTCATATTATGGTATTAGTGCAATCCTCACAGTCCTCACTCAACATGGACATCCAATGGCCTATCACAACCAAACACTATCTAACATGGTTCACAAGTACCCAGTGTATGACAATGATATGTATTATATGGTGTAATAATGTCAATATGTGGAAGCATTATATTCCCAGAAAGGAAATGATCATCCACACCAACCACAAGCCCCTATAACTCATGTTTCTATAGGGAAATATTTAGAATGATTGCCATCAAAAGAGGTCCATTTACCTCCAAAAATTCCACTTAAACATAAACTACAATAAGGGAAATGCAAATTAAGTTGTAGAATTCCTTAGCTAAACTCTAGTTGTGGCACTAACCATAGTTCTTAAGCCTCTTGGACACAAGATTTCTTGGTGGTTTGAGTTGTATGATAGAAATCCCCACTTTGCTACTACATATCAAACATTGGGTGTAGGTAAAATAATTTCAGACTTCCATCTCCATAAAGGACTTCTATTCCATTTGGACCATCTTTGTGTTTCTTCAAGTGAGAGTGAAAAGCTTGTTTGAGAGGTACATTATAGTGGGGTGGAAAGGAACTTCATTGTGGAGAATATAGTGGTAATACTACAAAATTAAGTATACTAGCCAAATCTCCAATAACAAAATGAAGGAGGTAAAGGAGTGTACAACCCTTGATTATTGATGGAAAGGTTAATAATTGAAAAGGCAATGCACAATCTGATATTCCTACTAATGTCCTATTGGAGTTATGTCTAGTAGAAGTAATTTTGCAGTAATACCACTATCATCTCCACAATGAAGTGCCTTTCCACCCCACTATAATGCACCTCCCATATATGATTCTCATGCTCTCTTGAAGGAACACAAAGATAGTCCAAGTGACATATAATTCCTTTATGGCAATGAAAGTTTGAAACTAGTTTACCTACACCTAGTGTCTGATATATATAGTAGCAAAGTTGGGATTTCTATCATACAATTAGGGCTACCTAGAAGTCTCATGTCCACAAGGATAACCTACTTTAAGAAAACCTTGGGAGTCAATCTCCATGGATTTTATGTTAATCCTACCCTCAACCAAGCATGGTAATGATTGTGTAATTGTGGTTGATTATTCATTCTCCAAGATGGTCATTTTAGCACTCTACAAGGAGAGTATCATAATAGAGGCCACTACTAAGCTCTTCTTCAATCATGATTGGGTTTATTTTGGACTATAATAAACCATTTTTACAAATAGGGATAGCAAGTTCACGATTACTTTTTGGTATAGATCATGTGGTCAATGATAGACACCAAGCTTACCAAATCAATTTCCTTCCACCCCTAAAACGATGGAAAGATGAGGTAGTCAACATGACGATTTTGCATATCCTCAGAATGTACAGCTACAAACATCCATGTAAATGGGATAAAATCCTTCCTCGTGTTCAACATAGCTACAACAAAGCCTTTCATAACTCTATTGGCCATAACCCTTTTCAAGTGTGCTAGGTTCCAATTCATGTAGCTTTTCCTATTATATTTACATGGGAAGTGTCCTCCTATGCTTATATTTTTATTTTATTTTTTATTTATTTTTACTGGGGGAATCAGCAACTCGTGGTTCTCGTACTCGCGTGACACGGGGTCGATCCCCAGGCGGCTACCACTATAACCCTAGGTGCAACCACCCAGCCCGCAAGAATGGCGCACGAGTAAGTCCGGGTGAGAATCGAACATGAGACTTCATTTACAAATTTCCTTCCATTTACACAGCACTTGCCAATCCGTCTACACCCGTGCGGGCTCCTCCTATTCTTATATTAAGGCAAAACAAGCATCCAAATTTGTTTAATGGATCCAATATATCCAAAAATAAGCTCATGATATTTTGTGTAAAGGAAATACCAAGTACAAGAAGTGACACAACCATCAGTGGGCTCAACACAAGCTTTAGGTTGGTGATAAGGTATAGTTTAGATTACATAAAGAGTGGCTCATAGGCCCTCATATTAAAATCAAACCACTCAATATGGGCTTTACACCATCACCAAGGGTGTGGGTGATAATTCTTTTGAATTGAATATTCCCTTATCCCTTAGCTTACACCATGTATTTAATATGACATTGCTTCAACCATATTTTTCACCACTCAATATGGGCTTTACACCATCACCAAGGGTGTGGGTAATAATTATTTTGAATTGAATATTCCCTTATTCCTTAGCTTACACCATGTATTTAATATGGCATTTCTTCAACCATATTTTTCACCTGTATTGGTCACCTCAGAGGTGGAAGATAAATTCACCCCAATTGAACTCAACCCTGAATGCATTGAGAAGGATACAATGGAATAAATAATGGACACCAAGACAAAGGGAACATGCCAAAAACATATATCTCTATCATATTATTAAGGAAAATAAACTCTTTCACCAAGGAAAAAAGTTCACCAAGAGATAGAATCAACATAAGTTTCCCCGTCTAACGGAGGAACTTGAAGTAAGGAATACCATTACTTCTTAAAGGGAGACAACTAATCCATATGGATATAGGGGGGCATCCACCCATCTACACATTTGCATATCCATCACAATTTTATTAGTCTTGAACTAATAATGCATTTTGCAAGCACTTACCATGCATTTTTGGTAGTTGACATGGCCAATTAATGTTTGATTCCTAGGCCTTCAAAAAGCATAGATCTTGGAATAAGAATTGTAATGGTCCAAGGAATTCCCTAAATATACATCATATGCATAACTTATAGTCTCAATAATTCGATGTATCAACTAGTATCCTCAAGGCCCACATTCCTTTTGCCACCCCATCTCCTAGGGTTAGAGTTTTGAATCTTAGGGTTTTTACCTCTTAGGGTTTTAAAATTTATATTAAAGATCATTTTATCCTCTTCTAATGGATTTTTGGTGAATGAGCATAGCCAACACATCTCTCTTCAAACATTGTATTGCTTTACAGATTTCTATGTTTTGACTATTTCATTCATTAATAGAGTTTGGGTTTCATTGTATTACTATGCTCTCTATAATATCTATATGTTATTGTGTTTACATTGTTATCTTTATTTTGTTCTAAACATAATACAGAGTAGTGGTATGATAACAATATACTCTTTGCTATTTTTCCATGCATTTCAACAAGAAATCACTTAAGAGGTACACTTCCCTTTAAGGTACAAGTTAACTTTAACATTCCTTTGATTGAAGGAAAGATATATGTATATGCCTTGGAGAAATGGTTATTTTTTCTTGAGGGTCATAACTTTGTTCAAAAAAATTTCAATAGTAAGAATATCACCTTCACTCTCCTTAATTTCCTTCCCCATGTCAAATACTGGTAGGACTCTTATTGTGTCGAAGATGCATCTATATCTTTGGGACATAAGCCACTTGGATAGATTTTGTTAATTCCCTTAAGGAGAAATTATACCATACCAGAAATAAAATGACCAATAAATGAGACAAACAACTTTGAATGAGGAAAAAGATCAAGAGGTGCTAGAGTACACCAATACCTTACATACCCTACACTCAAAATTAGGTAGAAAGGCCTTCGAGTGACACTTGGTTATAAAATAATGTAGTGGTATACACATGCACATCCAAATAGAAATGGAGATTTGGTACATCTCTTCACTGGGAGCCACTTACTAGTATGATGCCAGGATCGAGCAAATTTTTCGGTAGAAGAGTAAGAGAGACTTTGGGCCTACAATTCAACCACAACAAAAGAATGTTAAGGTAATCCCTAAATAACATAATAAAGGATAGAGAAAGGAAAACCAACCTTAGGAAACTAGTCCAAACAACATGCAAATAAGAGTAAATATAATTCAAAGGAATATACTAGAAATTGTTGAGAGTTCCATAAAATTCCTTGGCACAACACTAATCAATATCATCCTTGAATATTATTCTAGCTCATACTTTGAATCTAAGTTGAATAAGGGAATATATATTATGAATATGGAACCCAATGTTACCATCACTACCACAAAGGTCTAACAAGAGAATAATGATATCCAACCTCAGGAAACTAGTACAAACTACACACAAAGAAGAGTACATGGAAGTGGAGGGGGGATACTATAAATTGGTATGAGTTCCACAAAATTCATTCCCACAATACTAACAAATTCCAAGCCAAACAATCATTGTTCAGAAAGGTAAAATCCTTGATTATTGTTCTCGCTTAGAATTTTGACTCTGAGTCGGATAAGGTAAAATAGATCATTGATGTGGAACCCAATTTTACCATTGCTACCACAAAGGTCCAACAGGAGAAACTAGATGAGACTAAAGAAGGTGAGTGCCTCTTCCACTCACAGATGTGGATAAAGGGGACCCTTCTACATTTCATTATTGACAACAATAACCAGAAGAACCTGATCCTAGCAAAGGTTGTCAACAAGTTAAAGCTACCAATGATGTTGTAACCCCAACCATACACCATCATTTCATTGAACCAGGGATGAAACATCCACATCAATCAACAATTTCATCTTTACTACATCATCAAACACTTCAAAGATGACATACAATGTGATGTTTCCCCACTTGAAGTTTGTGATGTCCTTTTAGGACAACCATAGACATGGAAGCACCGTGTTGTTTACAAGTCTAGAACCTATAGTGTCATTCTTAGTTTGGAAGGTTGTCTCTACAATGTACCTATAGTAACCTTGACTATCATAGTCTATTTGATCATAGATAAGCAGTGTAGGAAGGCAATCTTGTAGATTAGGAGATTTTTTATCTTCATGATTTGATAAAAAAGATAATGGAATATCACCGTGACCACCAAGGCCTCTGCAAGTGGTCTCTCTACACAATAGGAATAGGTGGAAAATATGTGAAAGAATACAAAAATATATTTTCCTCACCTGTAGAGGTTCCTTTGCACTATCAATTAAAGCATGTAATTGAGTTTATCTCTAGTGATCCTCTACCTAATGGAGCATTATACAAAATCTTTCTTCTGGAGAATGAGGAGATCAAACACCAAATTCAAGTGCTCATAGAAAGGGATACAATCAATCAAGCTCCTCACTTTGCAGGAGATCAACTATGTTGGTTTAAAAGAAGAATGGGACATGCTTACATTGTATTGATTATAGGTCCCTGGACAAAATCATAGTCAAGAACTAGTATCCAATCCCCTAGATTCATTATCTTCTCGATCAACTCATGGGTGCTAATTTTTTAATATTTAAATATAGTACAATATTTTCTTGGTCGAATGGCTTAAACATGTCCTCGATGGCGTTTGAATATGGGTGTCGTCCATGATAATTCAAGAACTTTATTAATTATCCTCACTCATATTGATATTAGTAGCTAAAACATTATTACGAATTCCATTTAGAAATATACATAGATTATTATTTGGACCTCGATCGACACAAAATTAATTAGTGATCAAGCCTAGCTAAAAGGTTCCCCAAAGAATAGTATTCTTGCTCAATATTATGAACCTAGTACTTAAAATAGCATAATAAACCAAAATACACACAATATACATGAAATATGAGCATGGAGCACAACTCCCAAAGTGATACCATGGATGAGTTGCATAATAACTTTCTACATATTAGGACAACCTCCTCCAAATAACATGAGTACATATATATATCCAAATTATAAGTCAATTTATGCAATAATGACTACACACACACACATTCAAATCTATTTTAATATAAGTACACTGTATAGTTGTCTACCATTTACATATACAATTACCCCACATATATAGCCTTCACTTATACATTGCCCACATATGTACCTCCATTAGGGTCATTACATAGTACCCCCTTTCAAAAAGGTTTATCCTCAAAGTTTTGTAATTGGCATGATAAGCTA
>ML777845.1:819094-872895 GCA_009831015.1 Picea engelmannii | reverse complement strand
ATGTGAACTAATAGAAGAATGAGTTGTATAATAATGACTTCATATCTTAAGATAATTTTAACCATACTTTGTCATTAGAGTAGAGTAAGGTATTAATATGGAATGAAATATTACCATATTGATATATTATTGTAAGAATAATTTTTAATACATGGCATGAATAACAGCCTTAAGTTAGGGAGGGTGCACAAAGCATAATATTGGTATCAATAAATATGTTAGTACCCAAGTGAAGGAGGATGCTATCACATCAATATCATAACTTTCACGTCAATATTAACTTCTAAATGGAAAAAAAATTGGTGGAGGAAATGCTTCACAAAACCACCTTTATTTCATAATTATTATCCATATAAGTTGATTCACAACACATGCCAAATGCAATTTACATCCAACAATTCTTACAATTGGAGAAGATTCATTACCTATAATTTTGTTTTGAAGGGGCCTAGCTATATTTTCAGACCATGGTTGTAGGGTCATAAGACTATGAAGAGCCTCATGGGTACCTCTCAGCACAAGAGATTCATTTCAAGAGGATCATTGACTAGTTTGGAAAGTGGGAATAATGTTGAATATTTTTGGAAAGTTTCTTCTAAATGTATATCATGAGGTAATGACTCCCCTTCTAATATCAATTTCTCTAAATATGAATATGATTTTTAATATAATCAATTTCAGGTGAGTTCCACTATGGGTTAATTTATTACCATTATCCCTCTTCAATAGGTCATACAAGGATGGACTAGGGAGGTGTGGGAGCCATTTATATGGTGTGAATCCCATATATATGGCCTAAACAAATGATTTTCATGTTTTAGTTCAATTATTTGGCATGTTTGATAAAAATATCAAGTTGGGTCATGTCAAAATGCTTTGGTTGTTTTTTGTAAATGATCACATGAATTTTCAACTGAAAAAGCAACCTAGTTATCATTCCCAATCTATATTTGGTTCCCTATCCTATTTTATCTACCATGAAATAACCCTAGGCCCCAATGTCATGTCTTTGTTAAAATAAACCTATCAACATACCTAAAGGAGATTATGTTCATTTGGATAGGGACAATATTATCTAATATATTGTCTAATACATTAACCTATGAATACATAATTCAAATGTTAGATTCTAGAGCACCATATCCATGACTACTTGTCCATGACCCTTTGCAACCCCACAATGGAATTTCCCACTTACAAACCCCATATATCAAATCTCTTAAAACCTCAATTGCAAGTGAAGAGGGTTGGACTCAAGTAGTAAGAAAGAACAAAAATGTTGGGGCCACCAATAATCCACATCTAAAGGAACTTATTGCTAAATCTACAACTAAATCTAGACCTAGTAAGCTATAGGCTCCTATAGTCACTAAGGCTATTATAATGTCCCTGACCACCAACCCTACCGGGTAGCACTACCTAATGACTGAATCATTGTTTTTCTCTGCTCTGATACCATTTTGTCACACCCCTGGCCACCCAGTCTGGGCCATGCTATCTCGTCGAAATAACAATTATCATCTTCCTATAAATAGAAACATAAAAAAACAACATATTCTGCTAATACACAGACTAATGCGGAAATAACAGTAAAAACATACATGAAGTAATCACAGGAAAAAACCATAAAATAACAACATATATAGGTATTACTCATCAATTATAATACCGATACAAATACACATTATGTAAATGAAAATAAAAGTGGTACTTATCTTTTAATAGGAGACCACCAACTACATGCAGACCTTCCACGAACCTCCCAGCCATAGACCACAGTGCTCATCAGGTTCAACAGCGGGTCACCCCCGAGCTGGGACTAAACTGCAATAGGAAAGGGGATTCCTAGGCTTGGAAAGAACAACAAGGAAGTCACATAGAACAACGAGAAGGATCTTTTATCCCAGGAGCCACTTACTCCACCCACAAAACATCATTCCCCACATGTCTGCTCCACCCCAGGAGGGTACACCTTCACTAATACAATTCCATCGGCTACTACACCTCCCTTACCTTGGTCTTCAACAACAAGTTGGATCGAAAGTCTCAGAGTACTGTAGTTGCTACAGGACTCGCTTCTAGGAGAACTCACTTCCCAACAAACTCTCTCACCTAGGAGAGTTTCTCACAAGCCTGACAACCTGCTTCTTCAATTTAACTCCTAAGAAATACAACAACCACATTTAACTAACACATGGGTGACAGAAGCAACAAAAAACCGGTATGGACACCGAAAGTGGCAACAAACCAAGCTTATCCAAAACTGCATTGGCAGCAACCACTAGCCACTATGACACAAGATGACTTAGAAAAAAAATACAAGTTCGTCGGGCTTCACAGGAAATACGCAGGACAACTCCAGTGTCTGCAGGTTACTTGGCACATGCATCCATGGGGAGTATGGCATACTTCCAGGGTGACTAACCCTGCGAGAGTGCAAACCGAATGGTGAAAGATCGTGACCGTACCCCAAATCATGAGACTCGTGAATGAGATCCCCCGACAACGAGCCAACTTTCCCACTTAAAATTTCATGCGCCCGGGTTGAAACATGTCTCCTTGAAGCTACATGAGCTCCACTTAACACTCGTCCCCCTTTCCCCTAGGAACTTAGGAAAACACAAGTTATGTCAAACCTTATCCTTTAGGAAATAATAATATAATATTATTCCTTTAGAGGTAAGCCCTCTAGCTTAGCCCCTATTCCTAGACACTTAGCCCCTTCCCCACATAGTGGAGCTTAGTCCCCCATAAATCTTTCTTCGTGGAGGGTCTACATGCAACAATGTATAATTTTTATTAATGATTTTGCATAATTACATATACAAAATAGGCTCCTGGCCTTAGCATCCTAGGCTCTCTAGCCTAATCATCACATAAGCCTCCTAGCTTATTATAACTCGGCTCACTAGCCTAACAAACATGTTTACAATTCATAATTACAACTGGGGCTCTATTGGGGGATATTACAACTATGTCTACAACAAAGTTCAAATCTAGCTTGATATAGTAGTGGGTAGTAATTAGAGCTCTCTCGCCTTCATCCTTGTTGCATTCTCAGGGTAAGGAAATCATGAGTGAAGATGACAATTGATCCAAACAATTGAAATAGAAAATCCTATGTGATCGGGTAATTTTTTCTTTGTCTTCAAACAACTATTTTGGATCTCATCAGGGCCTCAAAGATAATGAGGAAAATAATATGCATGATGCCATATATTTCCAATGAAAGTGACCTCGTGGAGTCTCCAAGGTTTGAGCAACCTGTGCAAAAAACATATCATCTACCAACTATTGGCCTTAATTGGTTGGAAAAATCATTTGAGTTTACAAAATGAGTTTACAATAATTCAAGTACAAATATGGTCATTAATTGACATGGATCATAACACGTCTATTGTTTCATGTGGAAGGGAAAGGGAGAGTTATTGTGTTGATTTCCCCTCACCTTATGGATGTTGTTGTAGACTGAGGAACTAATCCCTCACAAAGACTACACTTTTTTATTCAATCTTAATGGTTGACTCATACTGCTAGCTTCCATATGGGTTTCTTTTCCCTTCATGGATAATTTGTGGTGATTTGAATATGGTGGAATGTTAGGAAGACAAGGAAGGGGAAATACCTACCCACTTGCTAGTTGGGGATAAAGAAACCTAGTATGCCCTGAAACCTTACTGTGGGATTTATGAACCCAACATAAAGAATTGATGGGACTTTGTTGCATTATGGTTTACCTAGACAAATTTTAGAAAATGGCGAAAGAGGATTTTCCATCAATTTGACGATGCCATTTTGTATGAACATAAATATTTTTCTTTGATTGAAATGACAATGCTCCTATTGAAGCTAACAACACTACTGCACTCTCAATCCATTGGGATATATCATTCTCCATTTCATGGGGTCTAATAATATGAGGCTACCAAGGATCTACTACATTTTAAATAGCCCCACCTTAAATTTTTGGGCTATATATCCTACATCAAATTATCTCAACTTAATCCCACAATCATGTGGTGAGTCAAGATGCCTTAGCTGATGAGAAGGTGCAATCTCTAGGAGTTTCCTTTCTTTTGGGATATGAATATCTTATTGCAAATATTTGAAGGGGACACATTAATTCAATTTGGGATGAACTAGAGAAATTCATTAAATACTTGCAATGGACCCCCCATGATGAAGAGAAACAATCACATGAAGAAAACGGCTCAAAACTCTTCTCTAGGTGGATGAGACTTATAATTCTAATGGTGCCCATTTAAGAGAATCGATTCTATGTAGATAGACCCACCAGTTAATTTTGTAAATACCTTTCACGAAGGAGGCCAATGAGATAATTTAGAACTTGAATACCTCTAATGGCTGACTCACTATCTAGGTTGATATTAAGAAAAAAATTGTGGACGATTACTTAAAGGTTTTCTGTATGCAAAGCCTCATAAAGGAAAGGTGGTATGCCAGTTAGAAACACATGGATCTTATTACTTGTATGGTATCTAAGGAAATATGCAAGACATGTGACTTAGATCTGTCTTTGGATGAGTTGGCAATGTCCTTGCATAAAATTACAGATGACAAGGAACTTAAACTCAATGGTTTTACGTGTGAGTTTTACAAATCCACATGGGATTTTGTTGGGTTGTGCCTACTACAAGTGTACATGGAATTCCTTGGGAATGGATCATTGAGGGTTGGGATCAATCAAGGTCTTATTAAATTTATTTTGAAGGCGGGAGACCCAAACCTTATCACTAGTTAGAGGCCCATTAATTTATTCGAAACTTGAAGCATGATTGACAATAATTGATGTTATTCCCTCATGTCAGGGACAAGGTGAGAAGATGCAAATATTTTTTCTACAAGATGTGTCATTAATCGAGAATGAATTCATCAGTATGACTTCTATATCTTATTGTTTGCCACATGTAGGTCAAATTGTCATTAACAATATTGAGCACATACTGTGTGTAGCCTTGATTTTGGTAGAAAAGGCCAACACATGCATCATATATTTCTTTTGAGTAGGGCCTAGTTGCTTCCCTAAAGTGTAACATTTTTTTTATATTGATGATATCAAATTGTACAAGGATATATTCTCATTCAATAGGACACTTGTGACTAGACTCAGGGTAGTGGCTCTATTTTCCACCCAATTTTTCTTCCATTATCATAAATACATGTCCGGCGCATGATCCTTTGTTATCGAGAGGTGTTGTAATAAACCTTTGAGTGCACCTAAAATGGTTTTTTTTAATAGGTTGGAACCACTTGAAAGCATATAATACTGATATAAACTAGATTGGATTGACATTTCACATTTCTATTATATCAAATTTTCTCAGCCTATAGACCTAAGGACTACATTCATTCTAACTTTGGAAAATGGTAGAGCCAATACATTATCGTTTCCAGTCAATTCAAGGGGCACTACATGTTGTGGGTATGCAATTTTGATTTTCATGGTGTTTCTAATTTTAAGTCACACCTATATGAGACGAGGTTGTTTCAACATTTGTCACCACAATGGACAACAACATTAGCGAGATTTTGTTTTGGTGAGTTGGAGACTACAATAGTGGGATTTTTCTGTTTAGTATTGATGACACATTCAACTCCAGAGTCAACTCCAGATAACTTGCAAATAAATGTTTTGTAAGTTTACTTGTGTTTTTGAAATCAAGTTGAATTATATTGTAAATGGGTACATTTTTAGTAGAAGCCGACACCCCTCATTTGTTGAAGTTTACATTTTTTAGTCTGATTGTTAAAGGGTGGAGTTGAAAGAAACCCCTGAGGTCTAAGCTAGTGTCTAAATGGCTCGAATTGATGAACTATTATTTATTGAAAACTCTAATACTCTCTTCTATGGAGAATACAATCACCAATGACAAAGCAACTATGCAGTCTGTTGTCACTTGTTTGCGAGTTTCGCAAGCCAAAGTAGGACTACTTAAAAATCAGAATCGACTTCTTCATGATGAACTTGAATGAAAGAACCTTCGACATTCTAAACTAGTCCTTTTTTAGAACAACCCTCTTTTAGAAGAAGATGATGATGTTGATTCATACCAACAAGCAACACAATAGAAACTCAGTGAGAAAACTTCATATTCAAGTACAGATGAAGTTCAAATTTATCTTTCCAATCCAATCATCAAACCTTGGGAAGAAATTGAGAACAATAAGAACATAATCGGTATTGGATATGTAAAGTAAGTCACCTTTCATATTATGGATTCTACCAAACTGATCCAGTTCCAGAGTGCTCGATTGCTACAAGAAGGTTCATATTCACCTTCTCTAGTTCAGGGACATATTTCAAAATTCCAAACATTGTCAGCGATTTGGCCATATGAAAGATCGGTGCTTTGATCTTCATCCTTGAGAGAATTGTTGAAAGCACAATCATTCTTTAGATAGATGTTCCAAATGACAGAAACCTGCAAGAGTAAAGAAACATTATGGGTGGATGAATTCTTGGAAATGGTCATCAATAGTCAAGAAGTTATATCATTCATACTGACAAATTAATTCTTGAGTAGTGACACATCTTGCAGTGAAAACATTTTCATCTTCTGACCTTGTCCTTGACAGTGGAGAATAACATCAATGATTAACAGTTGGGCTTCAAGTTTTAAAGTCTTATCAATTGAGTAGTAACAAGCAAGCATGATTTGGTTTGTGGTCATCCAAAAACCACCATATTGTTTAAATTTGGTTTTCCTTAAACCACCACTTAGTATAAGAATTCCAACTTATGCTAGACAACAGTTTGTGGTTTTCCTTAAATCTCCATTTAGTAGAAGACTTCAAATTCTGCTAGAAAATAATTTATGGTCATGTTTAAACCAACATTTGAGAGCACTTCCAATTAGCACAAGACATCATCTTCCAAATTCTAGCTAACTTAGGAAATGTTCCAAGAACCATTGAGCTTAAGATCAAAGTTCCAGATTTTGTGGTCATCTGTAAACCACCAGATTGGTTTTTGGTCTACCTTAAACAACCATCACCATTTAGTAGAAGACATCAACTTCTTCTAAAAATTTTCTTTGTAGTCATCCCAAAACCACCAAATTTAGAGAGAACATTCAACCATTGCAGATATCCACTTCCATATTTTATTTGCACACTTCTAGACTTCAACTCTCTTCTTGGAATCACATACACCCCTTCGGATTAAGGGGGGGGATGTTGGAAATGTAATCTATTAGGGTTACTTGGTTGAAGGAATATGAAATGAACCGTCATCAGGAGTACAAGGCACCTCTTGGAGTAAGAATCCAAAGGTCACATTAATGTACTTATATGTGTATCATATGAATGAATGATAACAATTCATGTATATCTCCATTTGTGCACTCCAACATATGGCAATAAGAATACTCTTCCAAACTACATGCAAAGAAGAGTGATTGGAAAATGAAGGAGGATACTGGAAATTGGTGTGGATTCATTAAAATTCCTTGGCATGATTCTAATGAATGTCATTCCAAACAATAATGGTTTATCAAGATAAAATTCTCAAGTCTGAATATTGATCGCCTTTGACTATGAGTTGGATAAGGAAAAATAGATCATTAATGTGGAGCCTAATTTTACCATCACCACCACAATGGTCCAACGAGAGAGCAAGGATAACCAACCTCAAGAAAGTAGTCTAAACTACATGCAAAGAAGAGTAACTAGAATTCAAAGGAGGATGCTAGAAATTGGTGTGAGTTCCATAAAATCCCTCACACAATGTTGATGAATGTTATTCCAAACAATTGATGTTTGTTCAGATAAAATATTTGAATATGATTATGGCTCAGCATTTGACTCTGAGTTAGATAAGGGAAAACATATCATCGATGTGGAGCCCAATGTTACCATCGCTACCACAAAGGTATAATTAGACAAACCAGATAATCCTAATGAAAGTGAGTGCCTCTTCCACTCATAGATGTGGATGAAGGGGACTCCACTACATTTCATTTTTTATAACAATAGCTAGAAGAACCCAATCCTCGCAAAGGTTGTCAAAAAATTGAAGCTACCAATAATGTCATAACCCCAACCATACACCATCAGTTCATTGATCCATGGATGAGACATCGATGTCAGGCAACAAACTTATCTACACTACAACATCAAGCACTTCAAAGATGAGATATTGTGTATTGTTTCCCCACATGAAGTTTGGGATGTCCTTTTAAGACAACTACATATGTGGAAGCATCATGTTTTTTACAAGCCTAGAACATATAGGGGTCATTCATAATTTAGAAGGTCAACTCTATAGGGTACCATAGGTATCCCCAATATCATAGTCTCTTTTATCATAACTAAGAATTATAGGAAGGCAATCTCTTAGATTGGGATATTTGTTCTCTTCATGTTTTGATCGGAAGATGAAAGCAAGATCACCATGACTTCCAAGGCCAAGGACTATGCAACTAGTCTTTCTACATAGTAGGAGTAGGTGGAAGAATACAGATGTATCTTGGCCTCACCTGTAGAGGTGCATTTTCACTATCAATTAAAGAATGTAATTAAATTGACATCTGGTTCTCCTCTACCTAATGAACTTGTATTCAAACACTCTCTTATATAGAATAAGGAAATCAAATGATCATAAATTCAAACATTGATAGAAATGGCTACATTCAATCAAGCTCTACACCTTGCAGGACCTCAATTGTGCTAGTTAAGAAGAAGGATGGGACATGGAGAAATTATATTCATTAAAAGGACCTAAAAAAAACATAGTCAAGAACTAGCATCCAATCCCATGGATTGATTATCGATCAACTTAAGGGAGCCAATTTTTTAATATTTAAATATAGTGCAAGATTTACTTGGTTGAATGACTTAAACATTTCCTCCATAGAGTTTGAATATGGGTCTCATCCACGAGAATTCGGGACTCTCATTAATTCTTCTCACCCTGATATTGACAATATTGGATAGAACATTATTATAAATTTCATTTAGAAATATAAATAACTTATTATGTGGGCCTCAATCGACACAAAATTAATTAGTTCTCAAGTCTAACTAGAAGGTAGCATCATTGCTACTAACCCCATAAAAATTTCTTCATACCCACTAAATTAAAATGCACGCAGGATGCTCGAAACGCCCATGCATCTAGGAACATTCTTAATAAACATGAATGTATAAAATTAAATATACACACAACATCATATAAATACTCAAGAACACAGAGTTTATGCACAACAATTTAAACCCATAAATAAAAATAATGAACGAAGATAAAACACTTATATTTTTAATCAGATGTGCAACTAGATGCATAGGACAGACATTCCACCCAACCTTAGATTTTCAAATCCAAATATCAACAACATATCACCCCTGATTTAGGTCTACAAAACCACAAGAGAAAGTGTCTCCCAAGGGTGTCTATTGTCCACTCACAACAAGATAATTTCCTATAGCCATCCCAATCTACCAACTCTCTTCCCCTCAACCTAAACAACCCAAGGAATGGTATCCCCTTCTCTGCTACACAATCCCTTGGGCTATCCCCCTTCCCTCTAGGGCTCCAACACAGGTTGGATATCAATATCTCTTGTTGGGGACTCTAGGGATTTACAACTACAACAAGAAACTCTTAGCAACAATTCATTTGCTATGTGGAAATATCTTACATAGAAATATCTTCTACATTCCTTAAAACCTACTTCTTCATGCAATTGAAACTCCCACAAGCTTCCCTCAAACCCCATTATGGTCGTCTTTAAGCTCCAATATTTAGCACCCTCTTGTTGTTCCAAAAACTGGCTGTAAAAACTGCCTACTATACCCATTTGAATTTCCCTTTTACCCATCCATGTTGACTCTCCCATTCCTAAATGTTGATTGTACTAAGCCCCATGCTCTCTATAACTATGTGAGGTGAATTTTCATGTCAACTCTCTTACATGTACTCAATTATTGGGGCTTTGATACACTCAAAAGAAAAATAGAAGGTTCATACAAAATATTAATTGTAGTAAAGGTGGCATGGAATTAATACACATGGGTAATTCCTCCTTGGACCCCCTCCTCTCTTCTGGAAACTTATCCCCTATGAATTCGTTCATGGTCGTTTATAGCCAGTGATACATTTGTTTTATTATTTTCATTATACAATGTTTACATATTACATCGCTTGGCCCATGACCATATATCATATTTACATTATACATTGCTATCCCGAGGATTAAAAATGGGGATGTTACAAGAATACTCCCTCTTAAGATATTTTATTCTCTCACTATTATGAACCTTGTACTTAAACATAATAAACCAAAATACACACAATATACACTAAAAGTGGGCATGAAGCACAATTCCTAAAGTGGTAATAGAGATGAGTTACATAATAGCTTCTTATATATTAGGAGAACCTTCTCTAGATACCATGAGTACACACACACACACACATATATATATCAATGTATACAATAATGACTATATTGAACTTTATATATACACATTCAAATGTATTGCCCATATGGGACCACTATATAGTCTACCTACCATTTACATATACATTTAACCCACATACCCACATACCCACATACCCATTTACATATACATTTTACCTTCACATATACATTGCCCACATATATATCCCCATTAGGGTCATTACATAGTACCCCCTTTTGAAAAGATTAAACCTCAAAATTTTGTAATTAGCATGATAAACCATAATGTGCACAATGTACAAATATGAGTGTGGAGCACAACTCCCAAAGTGATAAAAATGATGAGTTACAAAATGACTTCTTATATATTAGAAGAAAGTCCTTCAAATAACCAAAGTAAGTCCATGCATGAATACAATGAGTCCATGTCTCAATAATGACTCTAGTTACCTTTATATATACGTATTCTCACCCATTACACATGTGAGCCTCATATTAGGTCAACCCATATTACATATACATTTAACCTTATTACATACAAAATTAACCCCATATATACCCCCATTAAGGTCATAATGTTAGCCTTCCTAATTTAAATCAACCATTTTCCCCACCCACATAATATCCATTATCTATCATTTTCTAATGCGGTAAGTCTTTCAATGGCCCCAAGGCATTTTTCCTTGATTGGTAGCTTGGTTTAAATACAACAATATTAAATGGATATCAATGTGGAAATGGATCACCACCCTTAGTTGTCAAGTATAAATCATAATTAATTTTACTATCAACCAATAGGAGAATGAGGTGTATAATAATGATCATATCTTTAGAAAAATTTAACTAGACTTTGTCATTAGAGTAGAGTAGAGTAAGTATCAATATGTAATGAAATCTTACCATATGGATATGTTATTGTAGTAATAATTTATGATATCTCACATAAATAAGAACCCTAAGTTAAGGAGGGTGCATAAATCATAATATTGGTATCATTAAATATGTTAGTACCAAAGTGAGGGAGGATGATATCACTTCAATATGAGAACTTGTGCCTCAAAATTAACTTATGGGGTAGTATTATGGATATTATTCACAAAACCACCTTTGTATCGTAATTATTATCCATGTAAAATTATTCACAACACACACTAAATACAACAAACATAACAAATGTAACACACACACACACACACACACACACACACACACACACACACACACACACATGTCATAATAACATCCAACAATTCTTGCAATTGAAGCAATTTCACTACCTATATTGTCATTTTGAAGGAGTCTTTGGGTCATAAGACTATGGCCATTTTAATAGGATATGTGACTAATTAATGAGATTTTTGTGGTTGGGATTTTTAGTTTTGATTGGAATAGCCACAGTTTTGTCAATAGACTGTCAACGTTTCGGATCCAAATCATGATCCATCTTCAGGACATTGAGCCTGGAAAGTGGGTATAATGTTGAAGACTCCCAAGAAGTTTGTTCCAAATGTGTATCATGAGGTAATGACTCCCCTCATAATATCAATTTATCTGAATATGAATATGATTTTTTACATGTAATCAATTTCAAGTGAGTTCCATTTTGGGTTAATTTGTTAGGAGGATCCCTCTTCAAGCGATCATCCAAGGATAGATTAGGGAGGTGAGAGAGCCATTCAGATGGCGTTACACCCATTTATGTGGCTTGAATAAAGTATTTTTCACATTTTAGTTCAATTACTTTCCCATGTGATATAAACATTATGTTTCCCCCCCCCCCCCAGGTATATCAAAACACCTTAGTTGTCTTCTCTAAATGTTCACATGACTTTTCAATTGACAAAGTAACCTAGTTATCATGATTGATCTAGGCTGAGTTCCCTAGACTCCCTAGAGCATATCTCTTCTCCTCGGGGATATTTTATCTACCATGAAACAAAATGCCTCTTTAACCCTAGGCCCCAATGTCATATCTTTCTTAATGTAAATGTGTCAAAAGACCTAAACGAGTTTATGTTCTTCTAGATAGGGATTTATCTAATAAATTCTCTAATACATTAACATACTAAATATATAATTTAGGTGTTAAATTCTACACAACCATATCCACAACCGTTATCGATCCCATGATGGCACCACCCACTTGGAACCTTATCTATTAAATCCTCCCATACCTCAACTCTAGGTGAAGAGGGTTGGACCTAGGTAGTAAGAAAGAACAAAAAAATTGGGCCATCAATAATCCATATCTAAAGGCACTTGTTGCTAAAGCTACAACTACAACTAGACCTAGTAAGTTGTAGGCTCCTTTAGCCACTAAGGTTCATCTAAAACATGGTCCATGTTTATCTCGATCTAGTAGCGGGTTAGTAATTGTATATCTCTCTCTCCTTAATCCTTTTTACAATCTCAAGGTAAGGAAATCATGAGTGAATATGACAACTAGTCCAAACAACTAAAATAGATAACCCTATGTGATTGGGTAATTTGTTCTCCAGCTTAAAAAAACCATTTTGGCTCTCATAAGGACCTTGAAGATAATGAGGAAAATATGCATGATTTCATACATTTTCAATGAAAGTGACCTCACGTAAACTCCACGGTCTGAGAAACTTGGGTAAAAAACATATCATCCACCAACTATTGGCTTCAATTGGTTGGACATATATTTTGTGTTTACAAGAAGTCAAAATCATGGATTGTATGCTACATACAAACATGTTCATTATTTGGCATAGATCTTAGAAAATATGTTATTTCATGTGGAAGGGAAAGGGGGAGTTATTATGTTGGTTTCCCCTTTCTTTGTGGATGTTGATGAGACAGAGGAACTAATTCCTCACAATGACTACTTTGGATCTTATTTAATCTTAATGGTCGACTCCTAGTGATAGCTTGCATATGATTTGTTTGTCACTCCATGACTTATTTGTGGTGATTTCAATATGGTGGAATTTTAGGAAGACAGGGAAGGGACATTACCTACCCATGTGTTAGTTTGGGATAAATAAACCTAGTATGCCTTAAAACCTTACCATGGGATTTATGACCCCAACATAAATAGTTGACACGACTTTTATGTATAAAGGTTTACTTGGAAAAAATTTAGAAAAGGGAAAAGAAATATTTAAAAACAATTTGACCATGACCTTTTATATGAACATAAATATTTTTCTTTGATTGAAATGGAAATGTGCCTATTCAAGATAACAACAATACCACACTGGCACACTCTTGATTCACCAGAATAAATGGTTCTCCATTTCATGGGGGTTGATAAGATGAGGCTATCTAGAACCTATTTTAATTTGAATATGTCCCACCTTAATAATCAAGGCTATATATCCTGCATTGAAACTATATCTACTTAATCCCTCGGACATGTGGTGATTTAGGATGGCTTATTTGGTCGTAAGGTGTAATCTCTAGGATTCACCTTTCTTTTGGGATATGCCTATAATATTTCCAAAGATATGATGGGGCCATAATAATGCAATCTAGAATGAACTAGTGAAAGCCATTTAAGACTTGCAATTGAACCCCCATGATGAAGAGAAATAAGCACATGAAAAACAAGACTCCAACATCTACTCTAGGTGGATGATACTTATCATGATAATGGTTCCCAATTGAGAGAAAATTTTCACTAGCTTAAAATTGGAGATATACCCACCAATTATTTTTGTAAATCCCTTGCCATGGAGGAGGCTAGTGAGAGCATTTCAACCCTAAAGATCTCTAGAGGATGACTCACTATCTAAGTGGAGATTAAGAAAGAATTGTGGAGGACTAATTAATGGTTTTCCATATCCATAGCCTCAATGAGGAAATATGGGATGCCACTATAAAATTCATGGATCTTATTCCTTATATTCTCTTTGAGGAACAATGCAACACATGTGACTTAAATCTTTCTTTAGATGAGTTGGAAGTTTCCCTGCACCACATGGTAGATGACAAGGCACCTTGCCTTAATGGTTTTTCATGTGAGTTTTACAAATCCCATAGGATTTTGTTGGGTCAGAACTACTACTAGTGTATAAGGAATCCCTTAGGAATGGCTCATTGGGGGTTGGGATCAATCAAGGTATTATTAAATTATTTTGAAGGTAAGAGACCCAAACCTTATCACTATTTATAGGCCCATTAATTTGTTCAAAATGTATTATAATATTATAACCGAGACTCTAGCTCTATGCAATAAGCATATTGTTCCAAACAATATCTACTCGGAAAAGACTGGTTTTATCCTTGGGTATTTCATTTTGGATAATGTAATAGCTATGTGGGAGGGAATGGAATGGACTAGAGATTTTGAACTCAATTCCCTATTCATAAATATTGAGTTTGAGAAATCCTATGAGCATGTGGAGTGGACTTTTATATTGGCCATATTTCAAGCCTTATAGTTTGTACCCAAGTTCAACAACTCCATTGAAACCCTCTTTTGCAAATGTCTTAGCTTGTTTATTCATCAAACAAAGAAAATATGAGTAGGTGAGGTTCTTTCCTTTAATCTACCAAGGATGCCCCTTGGATTTGGCCTTGAATGTTTTGTTTATAAAGGCCTTTGGATATCTGATGAGTTCTAAAGTTGATCTAGGCTTAATTTGCAAGATCCCTCTTCTTGAGCTAGATTCATGGTAGCTTGTTAATGGCCATTTTGCAGCCCATGACTCCTTCCTTACCATCCTCGAGGACCAGCTTGATATGATGCCAGGGGGGGAATATATGGGGAAAATGTTTATATAATGGGGCAAATGTATATGTAATAAGGGACAAGGTAAAAAAGATCCCACATGTGCAACGAGTGAGAAAATGTATATACAGAGGTAAATATAGTTATTATTAGGGGATGAACATGTGATTTGGATATATGAATGTCTTGGGGTATTTGGAGGAGGTTCTCCTATTCTTTGATTTATTGTGTAATTCATCTATATTATCTCTTTTGGATTTATGCTCCATATTCATATATTGTATACATTGTGTGTCTAGTTTATTATGTTATTTTAAGGATTTGGTCCCTAACATTCGGTAACATAGCTTTGATACCAAATTTTATGGACCAAATCCTTAAAATAGCATAATAAACCAAAACTCTAATACCAAGTATTATGGACTAAATCCTTAAGATAACATAATATACCAGAGCTCTGATACCAAATGTTATGGACCAAATCCTTAAAATAGCATAATAAAGCAGAGTATACACAATGCACACAAGATGTGAACACAGAGCACAACTCCAAAAAAGATAATAGAGATGAGTTAGAAAATAACTCCTTGAAGAATATGAGAACCTCCTCCAAATGCCCTAAGACATTCATATATCCAAATCGCATATTCATCCCCTAATAATGACTACATTGACCTATACATATACTTATACATTTACCCCCATATATGCCCCCTTGTTGGAGTCATATCACTTTTTTTGTGGGATCACATTATGGAATGTTTGGATACTTTTTGTGTGGTCTCTATGTATAGCATCTAGTGGGATAAGAAACAATGTTATTTACATATCCAACAATGTATGCTCAATTAGCTAGCCTCCCAAAACTAGCCTTGGATTCAATTGAGTCAAATATTTATTGTTAGAATGTTTTCTTGATAAAAATTGTGTATAAATTTTTGAAATGTCCAACGTTTTGAGTGGACATTCCACCCATCATTAGGAAATAATGAAGCTAATACATTGAAAAAGAGTGTTGAGGTTTGAATTTATAAGGAAAGATTGATAATTTCCTATTGAAAATAGGAAGGAGACAAAAAAATATTAAAAATTAATCGTTGGGATTAGGAGATAAAATATAAAAGGATTAAAGTTAAGATAAAATATTAAAACAAATCTTAAAATATTAAAAAATATTAAAATAAAACATTGGAATAAGGAGTTGACTTAGGCTAATAATAATGTATGGACTAGACTAAATTTAATGTGAGATAAATATAAAATTGATACAAGAATTAGAGATAACACACATTTTTTTGTTTTCGAGATGATGTTTATAGAGATTGCATGCTCACTCCGCCCTTTTATATCAAAACCATATGCAATGGTCAATAATAATAATAAACAAAACTTTAATTAAAAATAAATAAATAAATATCACCATGAAAATATGTAAGGGTAAACTATTACAAAAGATGTCATTTATTTGCCATGTTTTTATAAAAAATGACATTTAAAACAAAATCATTTTACAATAATCCAAAGTAAATAACCAACATTATTTTAATCCATGAAAAAAAAAACATGTATTTATTGTTGGATTACATTAATGTGTAGAAAGACATTTCTACAACTAGTGGTAGACATCGTAGTCTAAACATTCTACATTTTGATCTTTTTCCAATCATATTTTATAGTCATATTTGCTTGAAATCTGACGAGAAATTGTTGGATCTCCATATTTGAGTGGTTAATTTTGTATAATCCGAGTACTCCAGGGGTTTTTCGGCTCACTGAATTCATTTCTGCATTTAAAAAATGTTATTTAAGTAATAAAAAATTGGAATTTCATACATATTCATGTTCCCATATTCCAACGAAAAGGGCCAAAACATAGAACAATTAGTCAAAATGGTATGGTAGAGACATTGTCACGTGGGAACGCTTAAACAATCATATGTTAGCTTTAAAAATTATAATATTTATAACAAATAATAATACTAAGAGTATATGTTAACCAAATATAGTTACAATAAAAAATTAAATATCTCTATATATGAAAAAATAGAGAGATTTGATATGTGCACAAAATATAAAAATTGCTATATAGAAATATAAAAAGTGAGATATATTTAAGTTATGAACTCTAAATTCTAAGTAGTTGAGATAGGTTACAACAAACCTAATTTATTCTAAATAATAATAAAATTTGTAGCTCAATGTATTTGATCCCTAATAATTTTGAGGTTAAAATAGATATATATTGATTTATACACCAAATAAACACAAACACATTAAAAATAAAACAAATACATTTTTTTTCAAAATATTGGAGGCTCAACAACAAGAGCATTTTATAGACCTATTAAGGACACAACATGTCACTCACAAAGAATTGAACTTGGGTGGGAAAGATAACAATCATTCCTCCCAACAATTGAAGCTACATCCAATAGACAAATTTATATCATATATGATATCACATATTATATATCATATATGAACACCCTTTGTTGGCACAGGGGCAGACCCAGGGTTCAACGCACCAACAACGCACCAACAAAACCCTAACTACCGACCCTTTCGGCAACACCTGCGAAGCAGATGAAGTTTCACCCAAAGTAGAGGCAGGGGTGGCTGCAGGACTCTAGAGTCTACAACCTTAGCTGGGACACAGATCTGTGATTACAACACCCTAAAAATTCACTTAACAGTTATAGCTTGTTAATATTCAGCCTTAGTTTACAGCGCAGCTAAACCCTAACAACAGATCAGCGCAGTATTCACACAAATCCAATATAATCAAGCACTAAGTACAACAACATAAGTCATATCTAACATTCATTCATGTTAATCAACACTAAGCTATCATATCAGATTCATCTAACATACATCAACGCACTAAGCATTTAACCACATAAACAAGAGAACAACCATAAAGCACATAGCAACCACAACACAGGATATATGTGGTTCACCCCCACCTTGGGGCTACATCCACCAACTCTTCTTCTTTATTTCTCTCTGTTAATAGTCTACATGCACACAGACATGATATCTTACTCCGTAGAGGACATGAGATCCGTGCACCTCGCTAGATCCTCCTTCCTTGTATTATAGCACAAATCCTTCCATAGTCTCTTACAATCACTTGCACTTAGCTTTGCAAGTCTCACGTAATATGCACAAATAAATTACAATTACCGCTTGCACTTAGAAACTAACACTTAGTACTTAGCACATTCTCACACTTTCCTCCTTCAATCAAATAGATCAAACTCTAGCACTTAGCATACTACCAACCTCTTCTTACATCACCTAAATATCTATGTATACATTACAAAATGGGCCTAAACATGGGTAAACCCATGGGCCAACATCCCATACCCGTTACATAATCCCAAAACCCAAAAATCCATAAAAGGGGGCCGAGATCCCGCGATCTCTGCTTCGACTTGTGCTCTGTCTTCGACAGCCTGCCGAAGTCCCAAAGTAGGTCAAACATGACCAAGGATCTCTGAAACTTGGTCAAGGGCCAACAGGCCCCCAACACTCACTTGTGACTCGTCTCGAGTCACTCTGGTCTAGGTAGTTGTGCTTCAAAATCCTCATGATTGGCTCGAGTTGCTTCAACCTGTTGCTGCGCCAGGGCCTCCTGCTCGGTGAACTCTTGGATGAATGCTTCGTTGACAGGTCCCTCTAAACGTTGTTCAACTGCAGTGACCACTTGTTCCAACTTTGTGCCTCAGCCTTCAATCTCCTCAAATAGTTGGCAAGCTTCATCCTGGACTGGTTGGAGCCTTTGAGTCACTTCCATGACTTTGCTCTGGATGGTGTGGACCTGTTGTTGAGAAGTGCACTATTCTTGGGATCGCTTCATCCTTTCAACTACTAACAGGAGCTTTAGCTGCGCCTATATTGTTGTTGCTTGCTACTTTTCTTCCTGGAGCTGTGACTCCAGTACCTTTAGCTCAGTATCTTCAATGAGTCGCTCATAATTATGTGTGCTGTGAGCACTTAGCTGTTTGCATTCCAGAGCGAATGCTCTGATCCTCTCGACTGTGCTCCAGGCAGTGGCTTCTCTTTGATCTTGCACGTCCTGCAGGGTACTTGGCACTATTCGTAGATCGAGGTCTGTGATTCTCTGTTGAAGCTGTTGGATAGCTTCCGCAAGCTGCTCTACTTGATGTTCCACTGGGTCTTCCTCTTTTTTCTCTAAGCCTGTCACAGAGTGAAGTGCTCTGCTGACTGCTTCTTTTATTCCCACCTGCTCTGCGAGCAACTGCTCCTTTTCTTGTTGGATCTGCGCTTTCTCTTATTTGAACTTAGCTTCAAGGGTTGCCTTCTCTTGCTGCACAACTTGACGTTTCTCTATGACTACTTTTTGTACTTTCTTTAGGGCCTCTATGGCCTGTTCGGTTTCTTCCTATGCACGACGAAGGTGAGCTTTGGTCGCATCAGCTAGTCTGCGGAGTTGGGCAGGCTCATCTCCCAACTGAGGTGCTTCTGAAGGTGGGGGCGCAGTGGATACTGCACGACTATATTGAATGGCCTATTGTACCCTTCTGAGTTCAACCTCGATTCTATCATACATCTCCTCCTGCTTGGCTTCATGTTTCTGCAAGATGTCCTGTGAGGCATCTACTACAACTACGATGATAAAGTCGAAGTCATCCACAGTGAGCACAATCTGCATCTTAGTCAAGGTGCCTCTAGATTTATTTCGGGAAGTGGGTTTCATGGGAGAAACATTCCTTTTCTTCAAGCGATCAGCCTCATCAGCAGGGTCCCTAGGTGGTGTTACTTTGCCTTGCTTCTGTTGGTCCTCCTTGCCATTTTTTTCTTCTACTTCTTCATCACCCCCTCATCCAGGTGATATTGAAGTAGTTCCTTTCGATGCGTTGGTCAAGTTCTGGACCTCCTTGGTATTCTTTATTCTTCTGGGTTCAGAACGATCCTTTGCTTCATGAGTGGTCTCAGGGCTGTCGATTAGTTCAAGGTCTGACATTTCTGTGGGGTCTGTGGGGATGAGGAGTTTTGCTGACCAGTCCTTCACGATCTCTTCAATGTCCTCCTCTGTGAGCTTGTAGTACGATTGAAGCTCTTCTTTGTGCTCATCTGTGAGCGCGGTGATATAAATGAAGTGTCGATCTGCATGAAACTTCATTAGGGATCGGAACCGATGCAGGGTGTTCGGCGTCATGTGAGGGACAACTTCGATAGCCCTCTTCAGTTGGAGATAATAGGTATGAAATACCATGTTCGACTGCCACTTTTTTCCCATATCGCTCGAGTACCAAAGCGTGGTGAAATTCGTAGCGAGCGGCTCGAACGGCTCAATGTCCGGGAAGGTTGCACCTTCTGGCATTTCCCAAGCGGTAAATGCGATGAGGATCAGGAGCCAACTAAAGTAGAACTCATAGCCCTGATCCTGAGTTTTGCGGCAATCTTATTCCATCTGGTTGACCAAATACTTCACCCAGTTCATCTCGAGTCCTTCTACACATTTCCCGGCTAGGTCAACAACGAATCCTGTGACTTGAGTAGGTTGGTTCTTCCTCACTAGCTTCCCTGTGATCAGCTGGCAGGCTAGGTGCACTGCGCCATTCTGGATGGAAGCTACCTTGTAGCCTCACGTTCCCTTTTCTACATTGTCGTAAGTGTCCTTAATTCTCTATGCCAAGGCACGGTCGAAAGCCTTCCCTAGGTAGAATTCTTGCGGTTCAGGTCCTTGCATGCTCAATCCAGTGATCTTACGGATCAGCGTCGAATCGACTGTAATGCGTCTATCTATCCATAGGTAGCCACCATGGTAAAATGAGAGCAGAAGATTAACACACACGTTAACCTCCCAGTGCCTTCCAAAGTGTGGGATCTTCATCGCGTTCAAGAAGGTGGACTGCGCGAGGTTCATAGTCCACGACTGGGGGATTATTTTTGAGTTCTTCCCCTTCGTCCTAGTCAGATACTTGTAAGGAGCAAGCATGTTGTAATTCTTGCGGTCACCTAGGTTGAAGTCGCTAAACTTCAACGTTGTGATCTTATCTTGCTACGTTCGGACTGGACGTATCCCCTTTGGGAGGTACACAGTAACCATGGTGTAATCAAATTCCCTCGGAACACTTTCATGACTCACCACACCGGCTAGAGGCGGGATGTAGTCGAGTAAGATGGTCGGGATTAGATTCGTGCTTGCTAGATCATATTTGTGCTTGGTTCTCTTCTCTACTGCTGGTCGGGATGGTCCGGATCCATGAGCAATCAACATAGAGGCTTTCACTCCTCACGTCGATGAAGCTTGAATTCCTAGAGACATCACTCTCTCGGCCATCATATCAATTTAAACTTCCTCGACTGACTTCTCCACAACGCTAAGCTCGTCCGACATGCACGCTCTCGATCAGAAAACTTGGGTGGATGGATGAGTGCTCAAAGCAATAGAATCGGTGTCGATCCTACTAAACACAGTTCGGTAGCAATGTGTCCTCTTGTTAGCTCTGATATAATTCACAAAAGTGTTATCGGTGCAATAGTCGACGGACTAAGTAGACACGATGTAACAGATCTCTCCAACGGATAAGAAGATTTCCATCAATGCAGTTATATTAGTTGCGGCACGGTCCCAATGGTTTGATGGCGAGATTTCTGGTCATAACTATTGTTCTAACCGTTCTGGAACATTGTTTCAACAGTTATAATGCTTCCAACGGTCATATCGCTTCGCCATGGCGAAGTGCCATGGGGTGTTGTTCTGATATCCCGACAAAGTTCCAATTTTGCAAATATTCCTTCCGTGAAGTTCCCTCTGTGACCTTCTGTGAATTTTTAACCTTTGCTTTCTTATTACTGAGTTTTCTAGCCTTCTTCTTGGTGATCTTCGTCTCAGTATTCCTTTTTTCATTCTGATTCTTGTCTTCTTTTGGCATAGCAACTTCACGTTGTTGAGATTCTTTCATAGGATTAGAGAGTAATACTCCTTCTTTATCTGGGGTAGGTTCTCTACTCGTCTGTGAGTCTTCTTGTGTTCTTTCAGCTTCATGATCCAAGTTTGTGGTTCTCAGTAGCTTCGATCTGTTCTCCTGTTTTGCAATCAAGTGTGTTATCTTCCTAGTCATGAAATCTTTTAATTCCTTCTTTTTTTGTTCTAGGGCCTCCTCTTCTTTTCTTCTAGTCTGATCTTTCTCGATCTAGGTTTTTCCTAATAACATGGTAAATGGAGCGTTATTCTCAATGAATCTAACAACCTCAAAATATTCCTCCGCTGAAGCTCCATGAGCACTCATAGATACCTCGGTGAGTCTTCCACATAGGGTTATCAGCTTTCCCCTAAATAATCCTATCCCTCCCAATGAAGGAGTCGTATTAGGCTTTCCTAAAGCTTCCCAAGTTCTTTCTGTCATGATATTTACCCGTGTTTCCTCATCTAGAACACAGTCTATGTCGAAGTCTCCTATTCTTGCTTCCATGCATTCTTTTTCTTTGAATATCTCTGATAAGTTGATATCTCTGTGATCGTTTAGGGTTTCTTTCATTTGTAGTAGTACATTCTCTGATTATGTCTGGGGTTCTGCCATGGTCTCAGTTTCGTGACCTTCTTCAAGGTTTTCTTGTCTTATATTCATTCTGTCAAGCTTAGCAATCATTCTAGGGAAATCTAAAACTTCATGGTCCATAGCTTTATAACAAAAACAACTAGGTCTTCTTCCAGGGCATTCCTTAACAAGATGTCCCAGTCTTCTGCAGCTGTAACAAAGGGTTAATCCTCTTTTTTTCTTAAACGACCCCCAGCCTTTCCTATGTTGCGCACTAGGATCATAGTAGCTAACCTACAAACAATTCTTTCTAGGATCTTGCATCCATTTGTTAGTCCAAACATTCTTTCTATGCATAGGAATAATATATCTTTCATTATTTCTATCAGATCTACTCATATCAAACCTTCTTTCATCTAACTGTACCCTAGTTTTCAGACTAAGATAACATTTATCAAATATACCTAGATCCATACTCTTGAAACAAAAATTTCCACTAATCTTACTTTCAGCAGAGCACAAAGCTTTCAGATCTAAAACTTTTCACTATTCTTACCTTTGTAAGAGCACAAAGCTTCGAGATCTTACCTCTTTTCTTCGGATCCGACTTCTCTTCTTAGCACAGAGATTTACAGGTCAAGTAGAATATTGCACACTAAGGCAACAGATCTACGCATAGATCTTTATTTCTTTCCTTCAGTTCCCAACAATCACAGATTCAGGTCCCAACAATGGAATCATTTGTTGGCATAGGGGCAGACCTAGGGTTTAACGCTACAACAATGCACTAACAACACCCTAACTATTGGCCCTTTCAGCAACACCTGCGAAGCAGATGAAGTCTCACCTGAGGTAGAGGCAGGGGTGGTTGCATGACTCCAGTGTCTGCAACCTTAGCTGGGACACATATCTGTGATTACAACACCTTAACAAAGCACTTAGCAGTTATAGCTCATTAATATTCATCCTTAGTTTACATCGCAACTAAACCCTAACAACAGATCAACGCAGTATTCACACAGATCCAATATAATCAAGCACTAAGTACAACAACATAGGTCAGATCTAACATTCATTCACGTTATTCAACACTAAGCTATCATATTAGATTCATCTAACATACATCAACGCACTAAGCATTTAACCACATAAACAAGAGAACAACCATAAAGCACATAGCAACCACAACACAGGATATACGTGGTTCACCCCCACCCTGGGGCTATGTCCACCAACTCTTCTTCTTTATTTCTCTCTGCCAATCTTCTACATGCACAGAGCCATGATATCTTACTTCGCAGAGGACAAGAGATCTACACACCTCGCTAGATCCTCCTTCCTTGTATTATAGCACAAATCCTTCCACAATCTCTTAAAATCATTTGCACTTAGCTCTGCAAGTCTCACACAGTATGCACAAAGCAATTACAATTACCGCTTGCACTTAGCATCTAACACTTAGTACTTAGCACATTTTCACACTTTCCTCCTTCGATCACATAGATCGAATTCTAGCACTGAGCATACTACCAGCCTCTTCTTACATCACCTAGCTATCTATTTATACATTACAAAATGGGCCTAAACATGGGTAAACTCATGGGTCGACATCCCATATCCGTTATATAAACCCAAAACCCAAAAATCGCTAAAAGCCCTAAAAAGGGGTCGAGATCTCACAATCTCTACTTCAACTTGCGCTCCGTCTTCGACAAGCTATCGAAGTCCCAAAATAGGTCAAACATAACCAAGGATCTCTGAAACTTGGTCACAGGCCAACATTCTTATTACAATAAGACATACTTAATAAAATAAACAAATAAAATCAAATTCTCTTAAATTTAAACTCATATTAAGTGAGACCTTCAACAAAATTACATAATCTTTAAACATTACCAAAAATGGTTTATATCTTTATGAAGTCGAGTGGATTTCCACATAATGTATTATGATTAATTAAAATAAAAGAAGAAAAATTAATGTTACTAATGAAAAATTCATATTATATTATAATAAAATAAAATAATACGGATCCATTCATTCCTCCATTAATGTCTTTTTTTTTAGGGATAAATGAATTTTTTTTTCCATAATGTCTTTACTTTTTCTCCATCATTGACGTTGAAATCTTTTAAAATATTTATTAAAATAAATTAATACGGATCTATTCATTCTTCCATTATTGTCTTTGTGTTTAGGGATAAATGAAAACTTTTTCTTCATCAATGACGTTGATTTTTTTTTTTTAATTTTGTTTGACTTTATTTTAGAGGAAAAATTAAATTATCTAAATAAATTTTTATATTTGAGCTTCCAAAACATAGTATTTATTGTATTGATCACGACGTAAAATAATGTTATAATTATATAGTTTGATTGAATTTAATGATTAAGAATATGTATTTTCTTTTTAGAGGTTACAGGTTCAAAAGGAGGTAGGGTATGTACTTTCATAAACTTTAGTAGTCAAATCGCTGCACAGAGGAGATCCCTTGTCCCACAAACAAAGGAGTCTCATACACCAATTTGGTATTTGACTTAACATACTCACTGCACCACTTTTGCTTCATACAAGTTATTGTACATATCTTTGCACCATGTCCTTGAACACTAATAATCATTGCCTTGCTTTCAATAACTACCTCTAAAGTGTCACTATTACTTTGGAAGCACACCCAACATGAAAGAAAACTCTAATATGCTACATGTTACAAATTAGTCCAATTGGCCCTAATATTTATTTTGGTTTGAGTCAATGCTTAAAATTAGGACAAGAAGGAAATTTGTAAGCCTTGTCTTAACTCAATTTTCAATTAAAATGCCATGTACAACCTTATGAGAAGAAATCCTAGTTGTACATTTCTACACACTCTTAAAAATATTAGAATTTGACAAAGACTTAATAACATACTTGGTATCGAGAATGATTCCCTTCTTGAGTCGCTGATTTATTATGGTGTTCATCCCAGAGAAATGCACAAACTAAATAAGATAACAATGATATAGTAAGCATATTTCATTGCCACTATATGTACCTCTCTTCCATGAGGAGAGGTAATGGGACTTAGGGTATTGCTAGTTAGAAAAACACTCATGTTAACATCGCCAAAAGTAAATTTACATATTTGAGAAACATTGGTTGATAGCTTACCTCTCTTCCATAAGGAGAGGTTATGAGAGTTAGGGAATTGCCAATTAGAAAAACATTCATGTTAGTATCGTCAAAAATAAATTTACAGATTTAAGAAACATTGATTGATAACTTACCTATTTTCCATCAGGAGAAGTAATAGAATTTAGAGTAAAAAACATTGATTAATAACTTACCTGTCTTCCATGAGGAGAGGTAATAGGATTTAGAGTATTGCTAATTAGAAAAACACTCATGTTAGCATCACCAAAAGTAAATTTACAGATTTGAAAAACATTAGTTGATAGCTTGTGAAACCTCTTCCTTCAAAACCTTTTATAACACATCCATTTCTAATGACATGGATCCTTGTGGTAGAGTTCCATCACTTACCCATATAGTCTTAGTATGAGTAAAGGCTTTGGGATTATCATGGACTCCATTTTGCCAATTTTGCACGTTCCAATTAGGTTTGCTATAGCTCAAAAATATTGTGAAAGCTATAGCAAACCTAAAATGTAGATTCATATGAATAGGGGTTACACCTCCTCCATAGCCATTATAACAACTCCATGATAAGTGAGGTCAAATAATTATTAAATTAATAATTAAAGAATGTGCACTCATTATAAAGCTTACTTACAAAGTAAGGCAGATAAGCTTTTATGAAAAACCGAGGGTTGAAAGAGCGATGGGCAAAACACATAATTACTCCGAGTAAATTTTGTTACTAAAGAAACAAGAAGGTCGGCCGGATTTGGTAGCCCGTATGAATTTATTATAATTAGTTTGCGTGTGCGTTTGTTACATTATGGGTGGAATCTTCATTACCATATTGATTTTGATGTGTGATTATTATTTATGAGATTTTGTAAATTATTTTATTATAATAATTTAGTTTTATATTATTATTTTTTATTAATATTATTTAATTTTATATTATTAAAAACTTTGATCCAAATGAGAATTTGAGATATAAATTTGCGGTATAAATTTGTATACAGATATTATCATAGTTAAGAATATGTGTTTTTTTTTAAGAGGTGACAAGTTCAAATCTAGGGGGGTAAGGTATGTATATCTCCGTAGACTTTATCAGTGAAATCGCTAGGCAGAAGGGGACCTTGTCCCATAAACAAGGGAGTCTCATACACAAATTTGGTGCTTCGCTGTGACCTTAAAATTAGATTATCCTTATCCTATTAATAACTTCAATTGTATAGTTTTGGAATTTAAATAAATTTAAATATTTAAAGTGTTGATTGCATCAACTAACTAATGTTCCACGAACTTTTGGAACATTGATGAATTGATGCTACTACATTGACATCAAAACAATGTTTGATGACTCCCTATTCTAACGTTAAATATTCAACATTTATAACATCAACTTAATGTCGAAAATTGAACCAAAATGTAGTAGTGTGAACTATGGAGACCCTTGTTATTTATCGAAAATTGGAAGGTATGGTTGAGAGCAAGGAATCACTTCTCAAGTGTTTGGTGAAGGGGTGTTGCATACATGCATGAAACATCAACATATGTAATACCGAGGATGTTGTTGGCATTCGCACAAGTATGATGCAGTAACAAAAAAAATGTGTACACATTGGTTCAATCGTGCCATAAATAAATGTTTCAAATAATATGTTATTGGATAGGGATGTCTATTTATAGAGGTGTGATTAACATCATGCATATGTGTGATTCTTAATCCATATACAAATAAAATCATCGTGCATAGGTTGTAGGCTCATGAGGGTGGGGGTGGGGAAGAGAGCGAGCAAAATATAATTAATATATAATATTATATAATATTTTTCTCACTCTCTACCCCCACCCTCATGGGGCTGGGGAAGAGAGTGAGTAAAATACACTCATGAAGGTGGGGGTAGGGAGGAAGAATGAGAAAAATATAGTTTCCCACTCCCACCCTCACCCTCATAATATTATATTTTTCTCACTCTCTCCCCCACCCTAATTGTATTTTTTCACTCTCTCCCCCCACCATCATGATATAATATTATATTATATTTTTCTCAGTCTCTACTCCTACCCCACCCTCATAGGGGTGGGGAAGAGAGTGAGAAAAATATACTCATGAAGGTGGGGTGAGGAGGAAGAGTGAGAAAAATATGATTGTTGACTCTCTCCCTCACCCCCACCCTCATATTATTATATTTTTCTCAATCACTTTCTCCCCTCACCCTTACCCTCATTGTATTTTGTTCAGATGCATGAAACATCAACATATGTAATACTGAGGATGTTGTTGGCATTCACACAAGTATGATGCAGTAACAAAAAAAATGTGTACGCATTGGTTCAATCATGCCATAAATAAATGTTCCAAATAATATGTTATTGGATAAGGATGTCTATTTACAAGGGTATGATTAACATCATGCATATGTGTGATTCTTAATCCATAGAAAAATAAAAGAATTGTGCATAGGTTGTAGTCTCATGAGGGTGGGGGTGGGGAAGAGAGTGAGCAAAATATAATCATGATATAATATTATATTATATTTTACTCACTCTCTACTCCTACTCTCATGGGGCTGGGGAAGAGAGTGAACAAAATATACTCATGAAGGTGGGGGTAGGGAGGAAGAGTGAGAAAAATATAGTTGCCCACTCCCACCCTCACCCTCATATTATTATATTTTTCTCACTCTCTCCCCCACCCTAATTGTATTTTTTTCACTCTCTCCCCCCACCATCATGATATAATATTATATTATATTTTTCTCAATCTCTACTCCTACCCCACCCTCATAGGGGTGGGGGAAGAGAGTGAGAAAAATATACTCATGAAGGTGGGGTGGGGAGGAAGAGTGAGAAAAATATGATTGCTCACTCTCTCCCTCACCCCCACCCTCATATTATTATATTTTTCTCAATCACTTTCTCCCCTCACCCTTACCCTCATTGTATTTTGTTCACCCCCACCCCCTACCCCCACCCCCATTGTATTTTGTTCACTCTCCACCCGCACCCCACCCCCATTTTATTTTGTTCACTCTCTCCTACCACCCCCATAATATAGTTTCTCACTCTCTCCCCAACCCCCACCTTCATAATACATTTTTCTCACTCTCTCTCCCCCACCTTCATGAGGGTGGAGTGAAGGGAGAGTATGAAAAAAATATAATAATATATATTTTTTCACTCTCTCACTCCACCTTCACCCTCAATGAGTCTTTAGAAGCATGGTTGTGTGAATTTAAAGGAAATTTGGATGGGCAATATGTGACTATTGTAGTATCTTTAAACCTATACTCAAAATGAACATAATTGAGCCAAGAATTACAATTCCAAGGTTCTTTGCAATAATCATTGGTTATCTGTCCTTGCACTTCAACACTTGTGAGTAGGATGGGCTCACTAAGGGAGTTCTTAGTAGAGAAAATTGGTGTATGTGTAATGTTCTATCGAAAGGAAAAGGTCAAAATTTGTTGTTGGGAGTGGTGCCTTGTGGTATCTATTGAGAGAGCTAGTAGAGAAAAGTGTTGTATGTGTAATGTTCTATCGAAAGGAAAAGGTCAAAATTTATTGTTGGGAGTGGTGCCTTGTGTTATCTATCGATAGAGATTGCTAGTATTGATTGCATTATAATATATTATAAGTGATGCATAATTGCATATGTTTAATGATAAGAAAATTGCATGAATCTAACATGGTAGACACATATTTGTTAACGAAAGGATGGAAAGTGATTTTCCTTGGATATGGTAGTAGAAGTGAGCATATAATGAAGGATGGAATGCCACATGGAAAACATAAGTATTATAACCACACCCTTAATCTTTTGATATGGATATGGTTTTGATGGTGATAGATATATTTCAATTGTGGCTAAGAGTTAATGAAATATATACCAAGTAATTGGATATGATGCAAGTGAGATGAGTAATGAGTAATTTGTGTAGTTAAGTCAGATTTGGGTTGCTAAAAGAAAAGTAGCAGATGCTATTGTACTAAGAACCAAACCTATGCCAAATTAGGATCAACATGATCTAATTATGCCTAAGTTCAATGGTGTAAGTGATAACCTTGGGATAAACTCTTCTTGCATGTGATAACCTTGGAAAATGATGGATTGAAGCACTATTTAGCAAAGAAGGGGATGCCTAAGATTGTGAGGGTTAGTGGTAATAAGGAAGATGCAATTGCATGAATACATGTTACTAAAACTAAGGGCATATGCTATCTAGGAGCATACATTATATTCGAGGACATGTTGAAAAAAAGGGGAGGGGGGTTGTGCATTATTGAAAGCCTCACCTAGTAGCCAATTGATACACCATTAAGTATTCATATAGATAAGTACCAGTCAATTTTAAAATTATGTATGATAAGATCTATGTTGAATTTAGAATTGGAAATTATAATCTAATGATGTAATGTGCATGCAATTTGTTATGATTGGGATAGGTATAGACCAAAGATATAAACTTGGAAAGGATCCAAGTCACATGAACTAATTGCAATACCTTGTTACCGAGAATATGTAATCGGTTTCACCATAAGTAGTGAGTCACTCCAAATAATAAGTGAATTACCTTACTTTGGTTGCAAAGAGAAATATGACTCATTAATTTATGTGGCTCATCAAAAGTTGTAGCAAAAGACATAAGTATTAATGAGAATAATTTCAATACTTGTTGAAATATTTATTTCATGTGTAAAAAGACCACAAGATGATATTGAGAGTTTTAAATCTATGCAACTAAATAAATGCATACATATAACAAAATATAAAGAAGAACAATGACACACACATAGTATACAAAGATTTACCTTAAAAATCTTAACTAGAAAAACAAGCCTAAATTTGAGCCACATCTCTATCTTATTCATTGTATTAAATTGACTATTCAAAATATAGTATTTAGGTATTCCACAACATCCAAAACCCTAATTCGTTAACCTAAATTAGATTACAACCTTTCTCCCTTGGTTACATCACAATGGGTTAAAAAACCATTGTCCGGAAAAGCACAAAAATAAGCCAAAAACAAACCCTTAAAAAATGGGGTGTTTCCACGAATATTTATGGCTTGAGGCTACCATACCTCTTCATAAACAAACATTCTCAATGTGAGGGTATAATTCTCCCCACTAGTGGTTGTTATATTTGCACCTCGTGTAGTCAAGATGCAAAGAATATAACAGAACTCCAACATTCTCCCACTTTTTTTTTTTTTTTTGCAAAATAGGGGCCCGAAGATTTATAAGGTCACAGGTTGGGAAGCAATTCCCAATGCTTCTCTACACCAAGAAAAATTCTCATTATTAATAGACTTTGTAAATGAATCTTCAACATTCTTCAGGGTTTCAACCTTCTCCAACAACACCTTCTTGTCTTCAACCACATCTCTCACAAAGTGGTATTACACATCACTATGCTTCATCTTAGAATAATAAGCAGGGTTGTTTTCCCAAAATATTGCACTCTAACTATCACAATATAACCTTGTAGCTTCATATACAAACACAACACCTAAACAAAACATTTGTAACCATACAAATTACTTACTTGCATGGGTGGCCACCATATATTCAACTTCTATAGTTGAAAGTGAAACTACAACTTGTCTCTTATTCATCTAGATAATTGCTCCTCCAAATTAGTTAAACACATAACCATTTGTAGATCTTCAATGATCAATATCTCTAGCCCGATCTACATCAACAAAACCTTAAACATCTATCATGTTTTCTATTCTAGGTCTTCCCTAGTGGAAAATTGCATAATTTGTAGTGCCACTCAAATACCTAATGACTCTCTTTAAGTTGCATAGTGCTACTTCCCTTTTTTGACATATATCTTCTTAAAACTCCCACTACATGGGAAATGTCTAGTCGATTACAAACCATGGTATACATCAAACTACTAAAATTACTAGCCTAGGGAACATGGGGCCCTTTACCACTTCCTGTGTCTTGGGACACTATTATGCAAATATCTTTGCACCTACAAGAATATGATCCTTAACAATTTTACATTCTTTCATATTAAATCTCTACAAAATTGTCTCAACATACTTCCTCTAGTTTAACCAAAGTTTCATATTTGCATTATCTATTTTAATCTCCTTGCCCAAAATAAAGTTTGTAGCACCAAGATCCTTCATGTTAAACATAAAGGATAGTTGAGACTTGACTTCCTTGATGATATCCTTCTTGTTTCGATTAACAACATATCTTCAACATACAATACTAAATAAATAAAGTATCACCAACTTCCTTGGAATAAACACAATGATCAACCTTGCTTCTCATGAATCATATTCCTAGTATGTAAGTATCAAGTTTTGTATACCACATTCTTGGGGATTTCTGTAGGCCATATAAGGATTTTTTCATCTTGCAAACTAGCTCCTTCTTACTGTTCACTATGAACCTTTTAGGTTGTTTCATGTAGATTTATTCTTCCAAGTCTCCATATAGGAACATTATATTTACATCCATTTGTTCTAATTCAAGATCAAATGTTGCAACAAGAGACAACACATATCTATTGGAATTCGATTTTGCAACAAGAGAGAAAATGTTACTAAAGTCAATTCCCTCCATTTGTAAATATCCTTTTGCTACCAGGTGAGCCTTGTACTTCTCCATGTTTCCTTCTACAATGAACTTCTTCTTGAACACCCATTTTATACCAACATAATTTCTTCCATCGAGAAACTTGACCAAGTCCCAAGCCTCAATTTTATCCAAGGAATCCATTTCTTCTAACATGGCCTTCTTTTAGAGTTTACCCTCCTCTAAATCAACTACCTCTCTAACAAATCTAGGATCATATTCAATAGAAGATAAAACAAATGAAGAAAACAAATCAAGTGGACTATACCTCTATGTTTTCCTTCTTATTTGAACACATATCCTCAAGTGCAAAGTTTGTGTCTCCTCCTCTTCATCTAATTCATTTGACTCGTTTTCATTCATTGAGTTAGGTTCTCCACTCTCCAACTCAAACTTGTTTTTCTTTGGTTCTCCTTATCTTGGTTCATATTCATGCTTTATAATTTTGTTAACTTCTCTAAACATCACATAATGACTATAAATAGTCTTCCCTGTTACTATATTCCAAAGTTTGAATCCTTTAACTCCATATTTATAACCAACGAAGATACATTTCTCTACTTTATTGTCCAACTTGGTCCTTTTCTTGTTTGTAGCATGCAAACAAATATCATAGCCAAAATATTTGAGATATAAAAGAGAGGGTTTTACCAATCCATGCCTCATGAAGAGTCTAATCAACCAATGTTGATGTATGCAATCAATTGGTTAGATAACATGTAGTATCTACTACCTCTACCCATTTTTTTTGTACTATGCCTGAAACAATTATCATACTTCTCGTGTTTTCCATCAATGCCATGTTCATCCTTTCTACAACTCCACTATGTTGAGGTGTGTATGGAGCTGTATTTTGTTGTGATATTCTACATTATTTACAAAAATTTTCAAAATCCTTGCCACATAACTCTCCTCCATTATCAATCCTCAACACTTTTATTTTATTCTCTGTCTACTTTTCTACAAGAGCTTTGAACTCTTTGAATTTTTCGAAGACCTCACATTTCTTCAATAAATACAACCATGTTTTCCTAGGAAAATCATCTACAAATGAGACATAGAAAAAATATACTCCCAAATATGGAACATGTACATGTCCAAACACATCACAATGTATCAACTCGCAGATCCATTTTTCTCTTGTAGCACCAAATGGGAATCTCACTCAAATTTATTTACCATATACATAGTGTTCACATAAATCAAAATATAAAGAACAATCAATCATAATTTCAATCATAACTTTACTATGCAAAACACAAAGGCCCTTCTCTCCACTATGTCCTATTCTCTTATGCTAGAGAATTGTCTTCTCTACAAGGATATTAGGAGTTGTATTAGGTTCATTCTCAAGAAAAATAGTACTCTTATACCCATTAGTGATGTGTTTCCAAACAACTTGTATAGAGTTCCAATATAAACTCCCCTCATCAACACCATTGTTCCTTGAACCATGTTGCACGTATCGTTTTAAAATATAGTTTGCACACTTCCATCACCCATCTTACTCATATATATCAAGTTTTACCAAACCCAGAATATGTTGAAAAATGAGAAGAGTTCTAACTTGTACATCCAAAAACTATATCCTTACATGTCGGGTGATCTTGGCTATCGATTCATCTCCCAAGAAGACATCACCTCCATTATACTTTCCATATTCATGAAACCTTTCCATGTGAGGAGTCATATGAAAAGATGCATCTGATTTGATAAAAAAATGCATCATGATCTAAATATGTACTTGTATATTCCAAGTACACATCACCTCCTTCTTTTAAGGAGGCCTTTCCTTGCACAAAAGGAACATCATCAAATCCCTTTCTTTTATCAACATTTTTTTGATCTTCAATATTTCTTATAATGCCCAACTTTACCACATTTCCAACATTTCCGTATATATTATATTGGAGATTTATATCTACCTCTAGATTTAGATATTACCCTTGAAGAATTATTTTTATTTATGTCCACAGGGAAACCTCTCACAAATATGGAATCATTGGTATGAAATTCCATTGTTTTCCTCCTCATCTCTTTTGATAATAGGGATGCAACCACATCATCAAGATTTAATGTGGTTGTATTACTCCTAATATATACTACTAGGCTATCCCATGATTTTGAAAAAGAACGCAATAGACTACTACACTTATCTTCTTCAAAAAAATTAATATCAACATATAACCACTAACTTACAACAATGTTAAAGGAATTGAGATGCTCTGTCACATAATCACTATCATTCATTCTCAAGAGGTATAACTTCTTTCAACGGAAAAATGTGTGTACTAGAGAATTAGGATAACAAAAATTCCCTAAAATTATCCCATAAGGCCTTGGTTGTATATTCTCCTGAGACATTGAGTAACTCTAAATCTGAAAGGCACAAGTGGATCATACTCTTGGCCTTCCTATCCAACTTCATCCAATCTGTTACTACCATACTCATAGGTACAATACCAGGATCTATAGAAATCCATTATTCTTTGTCTACAAGAATGTCATCCATGCTTCCATAAATTGAAGCTTTGATGATTGAATTTCTCAATCTCGATTTTGGAATTTCTCACCATTATCTTTCACACTAGAATTGTTTGACAAAATAGGTATTCCAACACAAGAAAAACACCTTTAGTAACAACTCACAAAATCAAATCAAATATTAACACACCAATGTTTTTACGTGGCTAAAATCCGCAAGGAGGGAAATAGTCCATCTCCCCAGCGAACGTGGCCATTTGAGGCACTATATTAATGAAAAATAAAAATATTTTACAAGAGATTTTCTCACAATCGATCATTAACAAATGACCCTCCATGCTATTTAAATGGACATCATGGACCAATTGGGTGTTAAGCCATGGATCAATCTAGTTGTTAAGATCAAGGAGAATATGAGCCATCATATCACTCTACGTCTAGAACATATCATGACCATCAAATTACATAATTACAAACACATACTAATTATATTGGAGATTTATATCTACCTCTAGATTTAGATATTCCCCTTGAAAAATTATTTTTATTTATGTCCACGGGGAAACCTCTCACAAATATGGCATCCTTGGTATGAAAATCCATTGTTTTCCTCCTCATCTCTTTTGATAATAGGTATGCAACCACATCATCAAGATTTAATGTGGTTGTATTAATCCTAATATATACTACTAGGCTATCCCATGATTTTGAAAAAGAACGCAATAGACTACTACACTTATCTTCTTCAAAAAAATTAATATCAACATATAACAACTGACTTACAACAATGTTAAAGGAATTGAGATGCTCTGTCACATAATCACTATCATTCATTCTCAAGAGGTATAACTTCTTTCAACAGAAAAATGTGTTTACTAGAGAATTAGGATAACAAAAATTCCCTAACTTATCCCATAAGGCCTTGGTTGTAGATTATCCTGAGACATTCGGTAACTCTAAATCTGAAAGGCACAAGTGGATCATACTCTTGGCCTTCCTATCCAACTTCATCCAATTTGTTACTACCATACTCATAGGTACAATACCAAGATCTATATAAATCCATTATTCTTTGTCTACAAGAAGGTCATCCATGCTTCCATAAATTGAAGCTTTGATGATTGAATTTCTCAATCTCGATTTTGGAATTTCTCACCATTATCTTTCACACTAGAATTGTTTGACAAAAGAGGTATTCCAACACAAGACAAACTTCTTTAGTAATGAATCACAAAATCAAATCAAATATTAACACACCAATGTTTTTACATGGCTAAAACCCACAAGGAGGGAAATAGTCCATATCCCCAGCCAACATGGCCATTTGAGGCACTATATTAATGCAAAAGAAAAATATTTTACAAGAGAGTTTCTCACAATCGATCATTAACAAATGACCCTCCATGCTATTTAAATAGACATCATGGACCAATTGGGTGTTAAGCCATGGATCAATCTAGTTGTTAAGATCGAGGAGAATATGAGCCATCATATCACTCTACGTCTAGAACATATCATGACCATCAAATTACATAATTACAAATGCATACTAATGCATACTAAATAAACACACTTTTACCCAAAGACACATTAGAACAAGTTGATATTAACTAACTCCTAAGAGTATAAATATCCTAACATCCCCCATTAAAAACAACTTGGGATAGGATCAAAGGATTTACAAAGGCGTCATAATAGGATAAGGAAGGAGACATTAGAGAAAAGTTTGGAAAAACTTCACTTCTATAAGAAACTTTGTGAAAATGTATGCAACTTGATCTTCTATAGGGAAAAAGAGCACTTCAATAACTCAATCTTGAATGAGCTTTCTGAAGAAGTGCATGTGTAGCTTGATGTGTTTGTTGTGTTGATGTTGCATTGGATTTTTGGAAAGATTTATGGCACTCTAATTGTTTCACTAGAGGGTGGTCAGATGGTATTGTTGGAATCCAAAATCTGAAAGGATCTATCGAAGCCATTAGGCTTCTTGATTTGCATTAACAACTACTCGGTACTCTGCTTCTATGGAAGGAAGAGCAAGAGATTGTCGTTTCTTACAATATCAAGTGACAAGTCTAAAACCAAGGATGAAAACATAACCTGCAATAGACTTTTGATCATCAGGGTCATCGACTTAATATGAATAATTGAAACCAACCAACAAAGGAGCCCCCCTGAACTGTACCCTAGATATACCTGTTGGCCCTTGACCAAGTTTTGAAGGATACTTGGTCATATTTGACCATTTTGGGACTGCGACATCTTGCCAAAGACGGAGCGCAACGCGAAGCAAGCAAGACCTATTTTTGGGTACCTTTTAGGGTTTTTGGGTTGATGTAAAGGGAAAGGGATGTCGGCCCCTGGGTTTACCCACGTTTAGGCCCAATTTGTAATCTATAAATAGATACTTAGGCAATGTAAGTAGGGGGGACAACTTAGTGCAAATGTATAGCTAAAGGCTTAGTGCTAGTAGTTGGACCTGTGTGGTCGAATGTGTATTGCAAGTTCTATGTGCATGATCATAAGGAGATCGGAATGCTAATTGCAAGTTGTTGTGGTTTTGTGTTGAGCATAAGGAAGAAGGATCTAGCGAGCTGCACAGATCTTTTGTCCTGTACAAAGTAAGGGTCATTGAAGCTCTGTGCTGTAACTGCTTGACCGAGATAATATAAAGAAGAAGACTTTGTGGACGTAGCCCCAGGGTGGGGGTGAACCATGGTAACTCTGTGTAATGTGATATGTTCTTTGACCTAAGTGTTTTTTCCTTTTGGCTAAGTGGTTGTTTTGATTAAGTAGATCTAGTTATGCTCTGTGCTTATGATAAAAGAATGAATGTTAGATCTGATATATAAGATGTTTAGTGCTTGATCTGTTGAATCTAATCTATGTTTGTGGCTAAGTACTGAATCATCTATAGTCCAAGTATTCACTGCGATGTTCTGTGCTATCTTTGAAGTACCATAAGGGTTAAATATAGATGAATGATCTATGCTAAGTGCCTTGTAATAGATATAATCATAGATCGGTGTCCCAGCTAAGGTTTCAGACACTTGAGTCCTGAAACCACCCCTGCCTCTACCTCGGGTGAGACTTCATCTGCTTCGTAGGTGTTTTCGAAAGGGATGATAGTTAGGGTTTTGTTGGTGCACTCTTGAGCATTGAACCCAAGGTCTGCCTCTATGCCAACAAATGGTTGCATTGTCGGGACCTGAAACTGTGATTGTTGGGAACTGAGGAAAAAGAAACGTTGTGAAAAAGAAATCTCTCTGTGTTCTTTCTTCTTCTTAGTTCTATACAAAGTTCTTAGTTCTATACACCCATTTACATCTTAGTTCTTAGCTTCGACTTAGTTCTATACACCCATTTACATCTGACAATTTTTCTTCCTTTCAGAAGAGGTATACGATCCCAAGATCCCAAGTATCGTTTGCCATTAAGGAACACTATTCTTCATTCACTGTTGTATCCCAATATGGATGGCTAGAAGTTTATGCAAATGTGCCTATATCATGAGTCTTTGAAACTTGATCCAAAAGAGAGGAGGCTTGCTAGAAATGTGATTGTGTTTGACGTTGATCTGTAGGATCATCGACAAGATCACCAACTACTTCTCATGTTGAATAGACCCATTTGGAAAGCGATGGTATTGGTGCAGGTTCATGCTCAATGGAATCAACTAAAGGAAGGTGAGAAAGTGGAGGTGGATTTTCATCCTCACTATCATTATTTGAAGAAGAAACCATAATATTAATGGAGGATGACACAAATGTCGAAGATGGATCACATGCCAAAGATGGCACAACTATTGAATTAGGATCGTAGGCCAAGATATTTTCATCAAATTTAACATCTCTTCTAATAATTATTTCATTGGAATGAGGTTGAAGAAGTTGGTAACCTTTGACATCTTCAAAATATCCAACAAAAATACACTTCTCACTTTTAGGCTGTAAATATTTCCTTTTCTCATTCAAAATGTGAGCCCATGGTATACTACCAAATACATGCAAGTGGATTACATTTGGATTAATTTTAGTTCATGCTTCTTCTGGTGTTATATATTTTAGAGCCTTTGTGGGAGTGTGATTTACTATATAATTTTCATAGTTGATGGCTTCCGCCCAATAATGAAGACTTAATCCTTTAGATTGGATCATACAATTATCCATTTCTTTTAATGTGTGGTTATTTCTCTCATCAACACCATTTTGTTGTGGTGTATATGGAATAGTATGTTTCATTTGAATACCCTATGTAGTGTAGTAACTTGTAAATTTGTTGCTCACACATTTTCCTCCATTATATGTTCTTAACCTTTGAAGTTGATGTCTAGATTGTTTCTCTACAAGGGCCTTGTAGACCACAATCATGTCAAAAAATTCACTCTTAAGTTTTAAAAAGTAAACCCAAGTGTGTTTGGATAAGTCTTTAATGAAAGTTAAGAAGTAATTGCACCTAGAGAAAGAAGGATAAGAAAGTGGACCACACAAATCACTATAAACAAGCTGCAAAGGGGCCGAGGTGTGCCAAGAGGCACGTTTTTCAAAACTGTCCCGATGATGTTTATCAAGAACACGACCGGAAAAAAAACATATGTGCAAGAAACAAGAGGAAGACTAGTAACCATATGTTGATTACATAGTTGTTGCAATAATCGATAGTTTATATGAGCAAACCCCTCATGCCAAAAATTTCTCAAGTCATCGCTATGAAAAAAAAATGATGGAAAAGATAATGATCCTTTCTCTTCCTTCAGAGGATAATGTTTTCGACTAAGATGATGACCACAAAGCAGGTGATGCAAGGTTGTTAGAGAAAGATTTGCCTCACCCTATGCAATCTTGCAGAGAGGGGCTTATTCCATTTCCCTATGTAGACTTGTCTCCCCTGTTACTAAATTCCAAAGACAAAAATATAAAGTTTTTCCACTTGTATGCATCTTGCACCCTATATAGCAAGCGTATACGCAGGCTGCTCCACTACAACCCCTGTACATCGAGATTTGTGCCAAAAAATCAAAATTAAATGTCGAGTTTCCATGTCACGACAAGAGATCTTTGATCCTTGGCCTTCCATACACTGGAAACGCTCTGACTCGGCCCTTCAATTGCATTTTGAAGGATATAAAGAAGCCAATCTCGAGCTATGGAAAAGGAGAAAGAATTCAACTTTGAGAGAAAAGTTACTCTGGAGAAATTATTTACTTCATATTGAGTCTACATCCCTTTGTCCTTTAATTCTGAACACAGTGTTCATCCCCTAAGCTCTTCCCTTATTTGATGGAGAACCTCATTATATCCCTTATATGAGCTTACCTTTGGTGGAGCATTGAAGTGGTGGAGGCCCAACTGGAAGGAACTTAGTTTCTCAGTTCTGAACTGTGTCGACACATAAGTCTGTAATATTTTCACTTATGTTGATCATTTATTAATAGAAATACTCCTTTCCCATCCAATTGATATCTTGCAAATATATGTATTATTATCCATGGGCGTATTTGTTATGTATATTGATGGATTATGCTATCTAATGTGCTAAAATTTTATATTTCCACCATATGCTTGTTTTCGCTTGTTTGTTGAGAACTTGTTGCAGGTATATAGCTTTGGGTCAAAGTGCTCAACGATGGATATCATCGAACATCTGGACGAGGTAGGCCTCTTTCTTATCTTTCTTGCACATTGGTTTATATTGCATGTTGTTGGGATAGAGTTTATTTCTACAACCATTTCCTTCTGTTGTGGTTCACCCTAGCCATAGAGAGATTTTCCTCATAATAGAATTGGCAACCATACTAGGGATGAATCTTCTTTCTTAGGGTTTGAAGTAATTTTCTCCTTAGATTTCTCTTGTTTCTATTGTGGTTCTTGTTGTATCATTGCTTGACAACTCCTGTTCACTCTGGGTCTGAGTTTTCATCCTTTCTCCCTAGCTTGGACTTGTTTCAAAGCATATACACAATTTTTTCCTTGACAGTCCTGTATCCATGCAGGCTGTCTCACTACAAGCTACGTATATACGCTATGTTTGCCCAAACAGTTGCGTACACCTCTTTTCCTTTCCTGTTTTCTTGGTCTAACATTTGCTGGGTGGGATTTGATGCTTGTTGAGCCTTCTTAGTCCTCTATAGTGCCTGTCGAGTGCCAGTGGGATGACAAGAAACCCCTTTTTTGTTGAATTTCTGGGCGAAGTCTTTCTCTTCATATTTTCTTTTTTATTGTCCTTGTACATTTGGCTATGTGTTTTGTTGCCCGATATCTCTTTTTTATACACAATAGAGCTACATATATATCAAGTTATTTTTCAGTCCATGCATTTTTCAGTTTCGATATATTGAAAATTCAAAAAAAATAGGCATTTTGCATTGCTTGGCATTTTTGTCTTTTGAGTTTTTATCATTAGCTTAGTGCATACAGTGAAAGATTTCATTTTTACTTCTGAATTGCAGAGTTGAATTTGAAAATTTCATCGTTTTTAGAAGCATATCATACATTAAAAGTTAAAGTTAGGACTTTGCAATTTTTTCATATTTACTTTTCTTGCAGAGTCATAACACCATGAGTTTCATCACCATACCTTTTTGAGTAATCACGGTCATTAAAATCAATGCTATAATTTAAAATTTATTAGTAACGATTTTATTTTCTAGGGTGCACAAACTAGCCTAGGATTTAGTGCCTTGGAATATGATTTTGTGAGTAAACTTCTCCAAGGCAATTAAATCAACATATGTGTCTGAGTTAGGGAGTGGAGAAATCCATTGTATAATTGGTAAGATCAGGAGGCTTCGCTCACACTGGAGTTAATCAAGAGGTCGCACGGAGTTGGTTGAAGGGATATCCCCCTAATACCTTCCTAGCGTCAGAGATATTTTTGGGGATCTATTCGTATCTAGGGATATTGTTAGTGTCCTTACCTCTGTGAGAGGCGGTACTTTCAAGGTTTCGGGATTTGATACCCTGCCATACGGTGGACTAGACTTACGACTACTCACTTGTGCATCGATTATACAGTGTTTTATTAGTGGCTTGACTTAGGTGTATCATAGGTTACTTGCAGGGGTTATTTTGCAAGTACCCTGGGTCAGATAAGGGTCGGACAACACACAACCTTTATGGAGGATTAACTCTCCTAGGGGATCTGACCGACTGGTTGTTAATCCCATGAGGGCCCTTAAAAATAACTCTGTTACCTTCGATCTTTAGCAGGGAGTCTCAGGCCCCTCTTGGGAGAGACATACCTTCTTTAGGGAGGGAGGCCACTCAACCAATTTACCTTGTTTGCATGTATATTGGCCATTTGAATTTTGGTGTGCTCTTTGATTACTAGTTGGCCTTAAGAGTCTATACTCAGTTCTCATTATCATGGATAGTGGAGTCCCTTTGGCTCCCTCCTTTACCGCTACCTACCCCATGATGCCTACTCATTTCATAGAGACAAATCCTTCTATTTTTCATAATGGTGTGCAGAACTATGGCACTCAGTCCACGCCTTGGGTCTTTAGTCATTCTCCTGTTGATATGTCTTCGCACTTTCCATCCTCTATCTCGCCTCCTTATGATAATCCAAGTTTTGGGTCTTGGGGCATGATTCCTTCTTATTCTCACTCTCTATTTGGTGGGAGTCATATCCTTCAAACACCTCTTACGATAGAAGGTTGGAATCTTCCTTCCGACGAATCCACTATGCGAGAAGCAATTTCCCAATTAAGCAATCATTCTACTTATTACACTCCGTCCACTTATCCTTCTTTCGTTATGTCGGTTCCTACAAACAATTTTCTCATGACGGACCTCCATCTGTCCTCTGGTGTTTCACCCAAGGGAAGTTATTTTTATAGTATGGGAAACCCCCTTCATGAAGTTCCTTTGTCTGGGGGCAACATGTATCCTCACTTGAATAATCCTTATCATGCTTTTGTCTCTTCACAGACATCTACTTTAGTGTCGATGCCCTTACAACCCTTTATGAATCAGTATGGAGGAGGATACTATCTTGTCAGACAGGGTGTAAACCAGGATCCTTCCTGGCCTGAAATTTCTCAAAACCAATCTTTCCCTGGACCTTGGTCTCAAATGCCGCAATCAACCACCGCCAAAAGTCCAGTCACTGTGTGTCATACTAGCATTACATAAACAACCTCTGCTAGTCATGTTGGAGATTGGTTGACAACCTCTGGAAATCATGTTGAATACCAGAAACCAACTGCTGCAAGTCATGCCGGGGGCACAAATCTAGTCATTGCTACTCACACTGCACATGCATCACCAACCTCTGCTAGTCATGTTGGGGATTCATCACTGACCTCTGCTAGTCATGTTGGAGATTTTCTACTAGCCTATGCAAGTCATGCTGGGAGCATGTCACCAACCACTGCTAGTCATGCTGGGGGAATTCATACGATTGAGAAGCCTAGACGTGTTAGACGTAAGGCCAGATTGCTTTGCACGAATTGCGAAGGAAGTCACCTTACTCGTTTTTGTCCTACTACTGCCGGGATACCGGAAGCATGGTTCTCACTTGAGGTCCCTTCAGGTTCTGATTCATCTATGGTTTCCCCACACTTTGTTCCTCCTTTGGTTGATACAACATTCATGCCGATGCAATCTTCGGTTCACACCCCTCTTCCTTTAGGGGTTGATGCATCCGTTGACCTTGTTGTCTCACATCCCATTCAACCAGTGGTTGTGTCGATTCAATCTTCGACCGAAACCTCTCCTATGTTCGGGAGTGATGCGTATCTTGACCTTGTTGTCTCGCATCCTGTTCAAATAGCGGTCATGATGATGAAATATTCAACCCACACCTCACCTATGTTCGGGGGTGATGTGTCTCTTGACCTTGTTGTCTCGCATCTTATTGAACCAGTGGTCGCACCGATGCAATTTTCAGTGGATCCCACTTTTCTAGTTCTAGTTCTAGTCATATACCTCCTATATAATGTTGTCAGCATTCCTGATAACACTCCTTATGAACATGAGAGATTTATTTTCTCCCCGAGTGCTCTCCCTCCAAGTCCTGAGGAAGTTCCCTTCGATTGGGATGGTCTTGTGGGGTATCCAATGCCCCCTCCTATGTATTTTCCAGTAAGAGACATTATTCGATATGTCACGTAGATGATATCCTCCGCTAGTGCTTTATCCTCATCGACTTAAAGAGCTTTGGGTTTTCCCAATCTTGTGTCAGCTCTTCGTAAGTTGTTGACCTTTCACAGAAGTTCTACATGGGAGCCTTGGCCTCTCCCATTATATGCTTCTTAGAATAGCATCCACGAGTTTAATTTAAGCTCTCTTCTGACTCGTCCAAAAAGGGAAAAGATTTTCGAGTGATTTGTCCCTTTCACACTCGTTAAATTGGATTTGAAAGGTCATGAGTCTTAGTTAATCTCTTTTCTGACTCGCTATCAAAAAATGAAAATATTTTCGAGTGAACTTCTCTCTTTCACACTCGTAAAACTGGTTTTGAAAAGATTTCTATTTGTCACAACTTTACCCCTTTTTCACACCAAGTAGACTAAAGGATATAAAAAAGAACATTGTTTGGCGTTAAGTTGTGATTGCATCTCATGCCCTTGCTTGCAGTATTGAGCCTATAGCTGGTTCTCACTTTGCGTTATAAACTGTTTGCCTCAATAGTTTTGCATCCTCAACCAAGCAGAGCCTTGTTTATATCCTTTTCAATTTGACACCCTATACCTAAGAGGAAACATTCCCCCGAGTTTCCATCTCCTGCATGCACTTCCCTGGATTGAGCATAGGTACGTTCCACTACTGGAACTAGTTTTTCTTACTTGCGACACTCGTTTTCTCCTCTGTATTATAACATTTATTTGTCTATGAAAAAAAAAAAAGACTATTGGGAAGGGAGTATTATCTTGTATCGGAAGCAGTCGTTTCGCCTTTGAACATAGCACAAAATTGTTTGAGTCCATTCATCATCATAATTTTGGGATTAGCATGGCCTTAGGAAGCTGAGCTCGTTACAGAGTCTTCTCTACCGACTGGTTACTCTTCCAGTCCCTACAGAGAATTTCATTGATTCCTCATGCATCTCATGGTTTTATCATTGGGTGTATGCTGCCAGAGTCCTCCATATGTCTCATGCTCTCATTCAAAGAAATTCTATCAACTTCTGCCAACCACTCCTCAGAAATCTTGTCTTTTCATGTCGGCCATACCCTCAGTTTATCTCAAAATCACATGATATTGTAGTCCTATCATGCACCCTGGCCCTACTTTCATCATTGGTAGGTAACCTTGAACCCAATAGTCAACATTTCATCATCGGTCGTTGACTGGGTGGTTTCCCTTTTGTTTGACGACAAGAAATTTATTCACAGATTGGGATTCATGCAGTGCCTTGTATGCCATTAGCCTCATTGGTGGTTTCCTCGATTTTGTCAGCAATTATCATCATTGGCTACTATTCAGAGGGTATTTTCCGTGTACCGCTTGCACTTGGCACATGCGAAAGATGCACAAGGTCACCGGTTCGTGAACTTGTTCATTGTCCGATTTCCACCAAATCATGAAGCTCATGCTTTATACCTCGTGCTGACTAATGAGAGATGCCTTAATGCTCTCCTTTCAATGAGTCTCTTTCCATCGAATTTAGACCATTTATTCTGGAAACAGGACCTAGAGTCTTATGAGTACCTTGAGGCTTGCAATCATCAGTGGTAGGCTCTCTCGCCATCGATAGTTGGGAATACATCAATGTCTCCTGATCGATCAATTCTTCAGGTGTTTGACACCGACTCCTCTATTCACACTTGTAAGAATGTACTCGGTGCCTTGATACCTAGTTTCATTATCGGTAGGCTATCTCACATTTGTTAATGGTATACATAAATGACTGGTAATCAAACAATGTCTCATTATGTTTGACCTCAAATTCTTTATTCACATGATGTAGACTTTCACCTTTGGAGGATTGTGTAGAAAACTTGAAGACATCACTACGTGGATGCAACTTTCCTGAGCTGTTGCTTCCTTTTCATTATACCAGTACCTATATGACTTCAGTGATCATGGGAGATCAGATTGTACTCCATGGTATACAAATATCTTCATATTGGTTTTTGAGATTGGTACTACTGGGCCTTCTTCGTGACTATGAGAGCTATTGTCATTTCACCGCATTTATATTTTCCTATTCATGGCCAGAGACACTTGTTTGGTATATTTTCACATGGATCTGCAGTGTATTTTTGGTAGCCATGTATGCAAAGTCATTACAGAATGTAATGAGCAATTGATTTCATCCAACCGGTTCTCTACGAATCCACTTCTAGGTTGTTTATAATGTATTTCGTCCATCGCAAATTCTCCTCTAACCTCACACATTAGGGGGCATCTGTTAGAGAAAGATTTTCCTCACCCTATGCAATCTTGCAGAGAGGGCCTTATTCCATTTCCCTATGTAGACTTGTCTTCCCTGTTACTAAAGTCCAGAGACAAAAATATAAATTTTTTCCATTTGTATGCATCTTGCACCCTATGCAACAAGTGTATACGCAGGCTGCTCCACTACAGCCTGCGTACATCGATATTTGTGCCAGGAAATCAAAATTAAATGTCGAGTTTCCATGTCACGACAGGAGATCTCTGATCCTTGGCCTTCCATATACTGGAAACACTCTGAATCGTCCCTTCATTTTCATTTTGAAGGCTATAAATAAGCCAATCCTGAGCTGTGGAAAAGGAGAAAGAATTCAACTTTGAGAGAAAAGTTACTTTGGAGAAATTATTTACTTCATATTGAATTTGCATCCCTTTGTCCTTTAAGTTTGAACACAGTGTTCAGCCCCCAAGCTCTTCCCTTATTTGATGGAGAACCTCATTATCTCCCTTATATGAGCTTGCCTTTGGTGGAGGCCCAGCTGGAAGGAACTTAGTTTCTCGGTTCCGAACCGTGCCGACATGGAAGTCTGTAATATTTTCACTTCTGCTAATCATTTATTAATAGAAATACTCCTTTCCCATCCAATTGATATCTTGGAAATATATTTATTATTATCCATGGGCATATTTGTTATGTATATTGATGGATTATTCTATCTAATGTGCTAACCTTTTATATTTCCACCATATTCTTGTTTTCGCTTATTTGTTGAGAACTTGTTGCAGGTATATAGCTTTGGGTCAAAGTTCTCAACGGTGGACATCATCGAACATCAGGACGAGGTAGGCCTCTTTCTTATCTTGCTTGCACATTGGTTTATATAGCATGTTGTTGGGATGAATTTGATTTCTATAGTCATTTCCATCTGTTGTGGTTCACCCTAGCCATAGAGATATTTTCCTCGTAACAAAGGTTTACAAAGATGTAAGGAAGAGCATGTGAATGTCTTCTCTACATTGAAATTATACACCCTACATTGCAAGTTTCTCTACTTTGCTCCAAATTTAAATGCTACACCCTTCATTTGTACTTGTATCCTGCTTTTGCTACACATTTTGATAATAGAGGCATATTTATTTCTTTGTGTGCTTTTAGACAAGATTTTCTAGATCATATCTAACAATCCCTTCCTATTGAATTCCTAGATTTTCACATGGATATGACTCATCCACTCCACGAGTCACACTTCAACTCATGACATCATTTTTCCTTCTCTTGTAGCAATCTTGTAGCCTTCACTATATTCCTACCTTCAAAGTTGTGGAGTCCTTATTAACTCCTTGTGAATGCAATGGTATTTCTCACTTATTGGCTTCATGCTTTATGTGAGAAGCTCTAATGATTTCCCTCTACACCATTAAGAATCTATGGCAACTGAATACTAACATTCCCCTACTCTTCCTTAGATCTTTACCAACCTTGCATCGCCTGCTCTGTAGTCCCGCACTTCCCTTTGCAGCTCCTTGATTCTTCAACCAATTGCATAATATTGACTTGCTTTCGTATCAAATGGACCCTGGGATTAATGTAGAACATACCCACAAAATTCTCAATTGTAGAGTCTCATCTGTTGGACATGGTGTTGGCATTGATGTCAAAGGGGGGCAATATGGTCAATATTGGACATAGTGTATGTTGTTGGCATTGATGGAAAGAGGATAAAATATGGTCACCTAGAAATTGATTAATGTTTATGTATTCATATCAGTATCCTAGAATTTTTTTATGTTGAATTATGTTACTGGAATTTATTCATAGAAGAAGCAATTGAACAGATGTGAAGGGCTTGTTCACTCGATGAAAATATCATTGGAAGAACATTACAATGGAACCTAAAAAACAATTTACTGTGCTCTAAATACATGAAGAAATGGTCAAATCTGGTGCATCAATAGAATATATCAGGTATCAAGGATCTGGTATAAAAATCTCAGTAAGGGGGATGCTTCAAAAATCTTGCATTACTTAGTCCTTGAAGAATATTGTTATAAAAGTTAGAGATCATTGTCATCCATTCTCAAGTGAATGAAATAAATGCCAAAAGATCGTCTCTCTAGGAATATAAGATATTTTATGAGAAATTCCTCCAAGAAGGTGTGAGAAAAATCATCAGAGATCTCATTGTGATCATTAGATCACTAGATCAAAGTCTTGGAAATTGTCGGATCATGCTACAATATTAAGTGCTACAACTCGTTGTAACTCTATGCTACAAGATTAGTGTTGCAACTCACTGCAACTCCTATGCTGCAACTCCACTCTACAGGATGAGTGTTGCAACTCACTACAACTCCACGCTACAGGATTGGCCATGAAAATTTGACCAGAGTCAACAAAGATGTGGAAGTGAAGACGTCATTTAAAATACGCTCTTATAATTTTCGAGTCCACTCTTTTAGATTGTTGATAAAGGAGGAATGTGGATCTATGACCAAATCTTTGTTGCTGAATTGTATGCTTCATTTAGCAAGTTTAGAAGGCGGTTGCAACAACAAATCTGGGCACATTGCCTTAAAAGAACGTCATGTATCATCCACCTTGCACATTTTTGGGGGAAATTTCCTTGATGTCACCTAATTGGGAATGTTCTACACAAAACCCATGTCCTATAATTTTAAAATTAGTTTCCATAGCTCCAAAATATTTGTACGAAACTAATTGTCTTATTTAGACACATTTTTAAATTAAAATCAATTAATAAACAAAAAATTTATCATTTGTGTTAATTGAATGAAGAGGTGCAATGTTTTATTATTAAAAAGACGCATTGCTTCAATATCATATACCTCTTGATAAACTATATAAATAGAGAAAAATGGTAAGAAGGAAAGTGTCTCTGCATTCTACATCAGAAGATCAAAAGAAGGAGCAAAGCCCAAGAAATAAAATGTAAACATTTTATGCAGTGAAGGTGGTAGGGATGAGCTTGGGAGGATTGCAGTCCTCTATAGGTTAAATTATGCTTCACTAGGGAGTTGGTGCTCTAAAACAAGGGAGTTCTTGCTTCTTAGAGTTGGTGCTCTAAAACCAGGGGATTGGTGTCTCCTTGAGTTGGTGCTCAAAAGAAGAGAGGTTTGTGTCTCTCACACAATTGTAACTTGTACTTGTTACTATTATATTTAAATTTCTCTATTCAGTACATTCTTGTTGATCAATTGTCATGATTAATTAATTTGTTAATTAATAATTGTTAAAATTTTAAAAGAAGAAGCAATATTGATTCACTCCCCCTCCCCCCTCTCAGTATTTGCCAATATTTCAAAAATTAGTATCAGAGAAAGTGCCTTCACCACAATTTAACCACTAGAAGGTAGATTCTGAAGAGATCAAATGGATCAGGAAGAAGGAATTTCCTCCAACATAGCACCACTCTTGAAAGGAAATGATTATTCTTTCTGGAGTATAAGAATGAAAATCTATCTGATGGCCCTTGGTTGGGATGTCTAGAAATATGTTTAAAATGGTTACACCGCTCCATCTACTCCACCTACCGATACTGCTGCAAAGAAGCTCTACAATGAAAATTCAAGAGTTGTTAATGTTATTCTTGGATCCTATATTTGTAAAAGTGATGCACTGTAAATCAACAAAGGAAATTTTGGATAAACTAAAGCTCATCTATGAAGGATATGGAAAGGTCAAGCAAGCTAAACTTCAAACACACGAAGAGCAGTTTGATAGTCTAAATATGAAATAGGAAGAAAACATTGCAAAATATTTTTAAATAGTTGGTGAAATAGTCAATTCAATTAGAGCATTGGGAGAAGAGCTAAAAGACAAGATTATTGTCCAAAAGGTGTTGAGATCACTACCAATGAGATATGATTCCAAGGTATATACCTTGGAATAAAGAAATTACCTTGACATCCTTACAATTGATGAGCTTCACAGGATTCTTATAGCATATGAAATGAGAATTGGGAAAGAAAAGTCATCAAAAAGGGAAACAACCTTCAAAGCATCAAAATAAACAAGGAACCATAAGCATGTGACAAATTAAAATAACTCAAATATATTAGATGAAGAAGAGACCAAATTTATAATAAAACTCAAGAAAGGGTCTGGAAAATACAAAGGGAAGTTACCTTTCAAATGCTTCAACTGTGGAAAAATTGGAAACTTCGCTAACAAATGTCCCTATCCCAAACAAGGAGATAATGATGATGAAGAAGCTTACAATCAAAAATACCATAAAAAGGGAAAAACCAAAAACAAAAAGAATAATACTTTTTACACCAAAGAGGACAATAGTTCATCTGAAGAAAGCGAAGATGAAGAGTCAGAACATCTATTTATGGGTATAGAAACGCAAGATAATCTTTCTAAAAATACTTTTGAGATTGAAGAAAACTCTGAGGATGAAGGAGAAGTAGACCTAGAAGCAGAACTAATTAGTCTCTGGATGAACTTAGAAAGTATAAAAAGAAGAACAATTTACTAAGGGGACAACTGGTAGAATTTGAAGAAGCACAACAATTGAGAGAAAAGGAAGTTTCAAAAACCATCAAAGAATCAGAGAAAATCATCATTGACCTAAAGACTCAACTTCGAGAAGCCAAGATAAATGAGGAAGTCTTGATTAAACAACTCAATGAAAACCAACAAGATTATAAGAAGCTAGAGACCAAAATTGTTCAACTAAAGAGGGAGCTTGAGAAAGAAAACAACCAATCAAGATTTGAGAACAGTTTAAAAATCTTGAATGAAATTCTTAATAGTAAAGAATCACCAAACGATAAGATAAGACTGAGATATGATCAAGATTCAACCTATACAAAATGGAAGACTGACAAACAACCAATTATTTATGCAGATGCTCTTAGAATCCCCTTAAAAAGGGAAGATAACAAGGGGAAGATGGTACCATTAAAATGTTCCTAATAAACAGAAATCAACACCTCCTACAAAAAAAAAAAAGACAAAATGAAAGCAATGACAAGAAGGACTCCCCCAAATAGATATCAACATATCTTCCTTGGATATTACTACTCTTCCAATAATTTTGAACATAAAGCAGTACATTGTAAATCCTATAGAAAGTACAATCCTAAAAATGTCCAAAGATATAAGAAAAACAAGAATAATGTGGAGAAAATAAACTATGATTCATTCTCTCCTTTACAAGATTACAATGTTGAATGTCAAAAGTGAAACAATTATGGTCATAAAGCCAATGACTACAGATTTCCAATGCAATCCTTGAAGATAAGCATTCCCAACAATAAAGATAAAAGGATATGGAAAGAAAAACATGTGGAAGAAAAGTTAACAAAATGTAAATTAGCCCTGTATGCCAAGAAAAAAAAGTGTCAATGGTATATTGACAATGGATTCTCTAAGAACATGACATGAAATAAAAGAAAATTTCTCAATCTAACAAAGAAGGAAAAATGAAGTGTCACATTTGGAGATAATATATCTGCCAGAATACTTGGAAAATGCACATTAGCTTTGGGAAACAAGAAAAATAAAGCAGAAAATGTGCTACTAGTTGAAAATTTGAAGCCTAATCTTCTAAGTGTAAGCCAAACTTGTGATCAAGGACATATACTCATTTTTTACTCCCAGAAATGTGAAATGCAGAAGGAAGGATCAGGAAAATTAGCAGCTATTGTACCAAGAACCTCAAGTAATGTATATATTTTAGATATTAAAGAAGAAGAAGAATGCTACATGAGTCAATTAATTGAAAGTTGGTTGTGGCATAAAAGAATGAGAAACTTGATCTTTGACAATCTGATCAAAGATAGTAGAAATGAAGCAGTGAAGGACATGCCAAAGATTATAAAACCTTTTGAACTTGTTTTTAAGCATTGCCAACTTGGGAAGCAGACGAAAGTCAGATTCAAGACAAAAAAATACTCTACATCAAGATCCTTGGAGCTTGTTCACACTAACCTCTGTAGACCTACTAGGACTATAAGTATACAAGGAGAACATTACTTCATGTTTATTATTGATGACTATACAAGGATGATCTAGGTATACTTTCTTAGAGAAAAATCAAAGGAATTTGAAAAGTTTAAGGCATTCAAAGCTTATGTGGAGAATGAGGCAGATATTAAGGTCAAATGTTTGAGGTCAGACAATGGAGGGAAATTTACCTCTAATGAATTCAATAAGTTTTGTGAAGATCATGGAATCAAGAGACTGTTGATACTGAGAGGGGGGTGAATCAGTATCAAGTAAAATATAAAACCTTTTTCAACTTATACTTAAAACATTCAACTATATCCAATGAGCAATGAACAATAGTATAAGAGTTACACCAATACAGCACAATACACCATGCACAATATATGAGAAATAATCAAACAATTAATTAGGAGTAAAACCTAATAAATTACCTAAAACCCTAAAAACCTAAACAAATAATTAAAAGTTCTCAAAATTCTGAAATTAGGACAGCCAACTTAACTAAATAACTGTTAAATTGTCTTGCAACTAAAGTATTAATTGACGATGATCAGCTAGCTCTCACTTGACGATTAGTCCTGATGATGAATCCTGATTCAGATTCGAAACGTCGACGATGAAATGACACCAACTGTGGATTATCCGAACAACACTTGCGAAACTCCTCACCACAGAAACTTAAAAACAACAATCAATAGTTATTGTTCAAGGGAAGTAATGACTTCCAAAGGTAGCTACAGCTTCCAAATGTAAAGGGAGGGATAAAACTCCAAGAGGAAGATACAATCCTCCAATATCAAGAGAGATTTGAACTCTCCATCCTTTCCCCTTCCTTCCACCCAAGAATATATGAGAGATAATAAAACTTTACATTAAATCATCACCATCAACCAGTCATCACATAGAACCTGATAATGCTTCCTGAGACTTCTTTATTTTCTGCAATTCTTCAATTCTTGGAGTAATCTAATCCTGTAGATAATATTACTCAATGTATTCTTTGAAACTCCTCCAATTTTCACTCCTTGAATCCTCCCCCAAAAGAGGTTATAGGAAGAATAGTAGACTTTATTCAATTCTGGTCTATTAAGGAGAGTGAACTTGCACAGAATGCCCCGCGCTCAATAATTAAAATACGATTCTGAAACTCGCACACAAGAAAACAAAGTCTGTACTCTTTCCAATTAAATTTGTCCCACTTAATTTGGATTCTCGATGAATAAGTTATGAATGTTTTACCCGGAAAACCTGTTTATTGACTAGCTTCAGGACTGGTCACAAGCCCTATCTTCCACAGAGTGTATATCTATAATGAGAGTGAATCAAGAGATGAAATTTTTACCAAAGGTACCTTGATATGTCTTCTCAATACCATAGCAATTTCACCATCTGAATCGTTCTAGAAAAAAAGTTATAGCAAAAATGGTAAGATGACCTGAAAATAACATACCTTAGAACACATCACCAAAAGGCTTCATCCTCCCTTGAAATCCGGCCTTTTTTTCTTCTTATTACCTCTGAAATTCGACTTGTATCAAATGAATGTATAATGATGTTTATTTATACCATTTATGTCACTTCCTTTTAACATTAGGGCCGACCTGACACTTTCTTATTTTGTAATTATTTTCTTTAATTATCTT
>ML777845.1:784193-796356 GCA_009831015.1 Picea engelmannii | reverse complement strand
TATATATATATATATATATATATATATATATATATATATATATATATATACTATTTTGTTTTTGTTTTTTGTTTTTTTAATTTTTAATTTTAATTTTATTATTTTTTTATAATTTGTTTATTTAATTTTATTTTTTAATTATTTTCATTTGTAATTTTTCATAGATTTCTAGTTTTTAGCAGGGAAAATGAATAAGAAACATGAATGGGCTTAATGGTTAAAAATATGTGTTTCCGGTTACAAGTTAAAATCTAGAGGGGTAGAGTAATTACTATTATTTTACTAATTTTAACCTTAGTAAGTTTTATTTTTCATTAGGGGGTAATTAGTTTAGTTTAATTTTAATTTTGTTTGATTTTTTACATATGATTATGAGTATTCTTTTCATTTAAACTTTGTTGTAAATAATGTAAATAATTTTTCTATTTATTATTTTATTTTACGTTGTTTTATTTTTAATTATTTTCATAATTTAAAAAAGTGGGGGGCGGGGTGGGGGGGCGGGATTAGCTAAAAGTAAACTCCAAGCTACAGGTCCCATGCCCTCCCAGATTCGTATTCAAACTATCCATATGGGCTAAACCATTTAAATTACTGATTTTTTAACTTGCTTATGCATGTGGGACTCCTTTTTGCAGGTTGAAGATCAACGGTCCAGATTCACCCACGGGATAAATCGACGATTGTTGAGTGGCGGTCTTTAAACAAACATAACTTTTGCTACATGTGTCAGAATTGGGTCCATGATGCCTCGTTGGAAAGGTATCGAACAAATGAATGCAATAGAAGAGGTTTCAAGGCCATAAAGGTGACAAAAGACATACAAAAATGTAGGAAACAACAAACCATGGATTCAGGGGCAGAAATGGCCATGCAAACTTCATGAAGTCATATCCAAAGTTGAGGGAAATGAAATTAGGCCTAGGAAGGCTCGATGGAAATCTAGAGAAGAGAAGTACAAGATGGGATGGAAAGTGATGGAAGATTGTGAGAATAAATATGTCAAAAATTCAAAACACAGATGGAACCTGAATTTAGTTGAAGAACCAACTATGCAAACTTCAAACAATCATATCTCATGCCACAAGCAATGAAATTGAGCCAACAATAGATCAATGGAAATATGAGATAGAGGAGGAGAAGCTAAAATTATCTATTTTGACTCATAAAATGCTCAAATAGCCACCTGCCTGCAAATGGTTGCAAGGCACTAATACATTTTTTTTATTATATATCGATAAACTATAAATACTTAACTATAGGTAGGGATCCCTAGTTAAAACAATAAATCAACATTCATTTACTCTCCAAAGAATGATCTTTTATAGTCTATATCAGTTTTCTTAAGACATTTTGATGCACGGGTCACTTTTATTGTTGAAATTACAAAGGTAATAGTTGAGAATTTTATTGTTGAAATTACAAAGGTAATAGTTGAGAAGGTAAAAGTTTTTTTTTTTTTTTGGTTATTAGTTACAATGGACAATCCTCCATGCCACATTATATTACACAAAGGTTGTTGTTCCATTATTGAAGGGTTGGTATATGTTGAATTTCTCATGGCATATACAAACAAATTTCAAGATAGATGGTGGATCCACTTTGAAAAAGTTTGTTCATCACAACAAACTAACATGAAGTCTTATTCAAACATCTCAATACAATCTTTTATAAGGTATGTTTCAGGCCTTACATATATATGTTAAGGTGATATGATAAAGTTTTAAAAGGGTATAACCTACTGTTCAACATGATGCATGTGGCATATTACAAGTCCTTCATATTAATTTCGTATGGTCTGTTGATGTTATTCAAATCTTGTTGAAGAAATTAGTATGGTGATTATATACCATCGTGACATAAAGTTTGGTAATGAATATGGGTTTATTTGAATGTATTGAATGGGATGATATTCTGAGGGCATTAAAGAAATGATGATATGGATATGAAAGCACGTGAATTTTTGAATATCTGGCATGATATGTTTCTCTGCTATTGGATGTGGTGGATTAGTGGAAGTATGATATGGAAAAGAAAGTAAATGTTGAGGCGACGTGAACCTCATGCATTGAATGCATGAACACGGGTTTTTCGTTGGGTTTACCACCCTTTACATTCACACATTTTCATTCTTTTGGGCCTGTCAAATTGAGCTATGTAAGGATAGAATTATGTTCAAACCCTAACTCTTGGATTTTTGGCACTAAAAATCATCTTAACCTGAAGGAAACACGTTATCTGTGAAGGTATGCTTGTAGCTATTCTCATCAAATGCATTGTAAATTTGCAGTAATAATTTCGATGTAGCTCTGTGTAATGGTGAATGTGTTTGTTGCTTGTTGTTAGTTTTATTTCTTGCTTTCTTTTCCCTACAAAGAACCACAGTAGCCAAGCACTGTTATTATTTAGTTTTTTGTTTCATTTTCTTCAAAAAGAAGTAAAGGCCTCCCGGTTTTACAAAGGGTTTTACGAAGGCTTCTTTGTATATGGATTGCAATCATGATACCCTTTGAAATCGACCTTCACAATAAAATATTTAAATGGGTAATGAACATTTCAATTTTTTATTGGAGATAAATGAAGATTCTAACGAATCAACAATTGGGTTATGGTTGTTTGTGTAATACATTTGATATGTTACATGTATGGTTGAATGAACATGGATATGGTATTGCAAACAAAGATATGATGATTTTTTATGTTAACAAGTGGAAATAGTTGTTGAAGGCGATGTCTGATAAATGAATTTGGTGGGGAACTGTTTGGATATACTGTGAGTTTTGTCTGCACATAAAAATTTATTGAAATTGCCTCAACTTGAATTCCAATTCGTTACAAATTTTATTTAAGCTACATGATTATGATGGGGTGTTGATTTTGAAAAGGATATGCAAATAATTGCTCAGTTTTATCCTCACTATACATTCGGTAGAAGCTTACTGATTATTAATTATGTCAATTCATTGGTTGATGGCATGCTAAGTTGAAAGCACTTGCATCTTATGATTGTGCTTAGTCTGTGCAAGCATTTCTCTATTGACATTTGTTGAGAGAAACATAAATATATTATTGGAAGAAAATTTATAGATTTCAGATGATGAGATGATTTTGGAATTTTAAAATAATTTGTTGTTTTTTAAAGAAAATGATACATGCTTTATATCTATAGGGCCAATCCCCTCATATTTTCACTTTTAATTAATTATTCCCATATTCCCAACTTTAGTATCATTTCAAGAAATCATTTATTTCCCCCTTGTGATATATAAAGATGGGAAGTTTCTTATGCCAAATTGATATTAATATTAAAAGGGGCATAACATTTATGGTTGGTATATGATGATGATATGATAAAAATTATATTATGAATGGTTAAAACGTTAAGTGTTGATCAGGGCCAAGTCCCTCCATATTTGCATTTTCTGTAGTCATTCCTAGCTCCCATTTCCACTTTCATTTTAATTCATAATTCTCCCCCCTGATGCATACTTGATGATTAAAATCAACAGTGATTGGTATTTGATAAGGAAAGGATAGAGACATTGTTGAAGGATGACCCAGTTTTCACAGATGTTTTATTTGAGAACATGTATAATATTCTTTCCCTATCATTATTACATTTTACGCACATTACAAACCCTATGATATTCCCAAATTCACTTACATTCCCATGTTCTTAAAATAATGATTATTTTTGGGTGATTCTTCCCATGTGACCATGGCTGCATACATGTTTGTTTATTGTTGCATAGATCTATTCTAAATTATGTTATGTAAATAATGTTTGATGGTTATTAGCTATTGTATGCATACTCTAACTCTGCTTTACATTTATATATGAGTTTCTTCAACAAAAAGAGTTAAAAATACCAGTGGATGAAGGTATAGAAGTCATGAAGGTAACAAAGCCACAAGGAAGTGAAAAAAGGCAAGTTGCTTCACATAAAAAGTATGACTTCTTATTTCATGGTTGTGATATTTTTACTGATAAGGACAGTTCTGGATTTATTTTTGAGACAACAATAGGTTGTGGACAGATTAATTAATCACTATTTTGGTTATTTTTCACAACAATATTATATTGGACAAGAGGATAAGTCAACATTTTGGATATATTTATAATTTTGAGCAGCTAATAATCTATTTTGGTATAATTATGCAAGCTTTTTAGTAACAAAGATTTGATATATTTTATAAATATATATTATATTCAAGAGTGACAAGGATGTTTACAAGTTTTCTATACTCTGATTGGAAGGTGAGTTATGTTGATGTTTAATTGGATGATTGATGGCATTAAATCATATCTATTTTAAAGGAGGAACAAGGAGAAAATTGTTGTTAAAATTAAAAGAGTAATTAGGGGGTCCCCGCCTATTAGTTAGTATTTATTTATCCTTATCATTAAATATTATTATTATTTTATAAAAGTTGTCCCTATTAACTAAAATTAGTCAATGACATAACTAAAAGTAGTTGAACTTCTCAAACTACTTTGGAGAAGAATAAAATGATATTTCAAGGGACAAGAAAAGAGAGAGTGATAGAGAGAATAATTGTAACATCCCTAGTTTTAATCCCCACAAATTACAATGTAATTGTATAAATATGATTTAGGCTAGTGAGCCAATGTGTTGGGGCGAAGATCCTTATTGGTTTAATGTGGCCAAAGGTCAAATGGTAAATTAGGTGCATTGAAATAGATAATAAAAATAGTAATCGTTGGTCGTGATACAAAAAGGATGAAGAACGATGGGAGGCTATGATTACACAAGAGAGAGAGGGGGTGAAAGGGAGAGTTTCTCATGAGTATTAATCCAAACCCATATTCCTGAATCATCTCTATTATTGTGTAAACCTTTTATTTGTTATTGAGTGTTCATAAATCCATTCATTAAACTCTTGTAAGAGGGTGGGTGTGAAGAATCGCATCTTGTATTTATTGGAAAGCATGGGCATGGGTACAATAATATTGTGGAAGAGTGTAAGTCAAGTCAAACAAGAAAATAAATAGAGGAAATTTGTATGACCAAGGGGGAAATTTTCTGGGGAGTCACATTTTTGCATGGAGAGCAGTTTTTACTTGCAGATTTTAGACAACAATGGAGGAGATGAGTGTTGGGAAGAGAACCAACCATTTTGGGATTGAAGGAAACCATTGTTGGGCTATGTTTCATGCTGAGAAAGAGTCACGTGTTCCTGTAAATTTGGTTGTAATCCCGTGAAGCATTTTATGTTGAGAAATAGAATCAAGAGCTTCATGAGGGATGTTGTGAGAATTCCTGGAGTAGCTGGGAGGTATTCAAGTCAACCAGATACATTGGATCCATGGAGGGAATTGGGAAGGCTTGAGGGACTACGTGCAATAAAGGGGGATCCCATTCCTTAGGTTGTGCAGTTCGTGGGAAAACAGATTGGAACCTGGGTTTTGGGGCTGTTGTGTATTGAGAGCGAGTAGCCAGAGGGATGGATATCCTTGTGGAATAATAGCCTCATCTCGGGGATGGATTTTTGTTGAAAGAATATGAACAAAAATGCCTCTGGTTGGGAGGCTCATCCTTCATTTTCACCCAATTATTTAATGTTTAATAGATAAGTGTTTATGGTTTGTTCTTATGTTAATTCTATTGTGTAAATGGTTATATGAATGGAGTGTGTTGGTTGTTTGCTTGAACAATTTCATTCATGTTTAAAAATATGTTGATATATGCATATAGGATTGTGGTATCAGTCAAATGGTCAAATCCGTGTGTGATCTGTGGTTGGTAAGCTACAAGAATTTAATTAAGTATTAAAATCTTTATTTTAATGTGTATTTTGCACGTAATGATGCTCAATTGGTGGCTAGGTATGTTACAAAGTGGTATCAGATCTACTGGCTCAACACTGGACCCATATGGGCCAAGAACTAGTGTGAATTTGGGTAAAATTCACTGCTATAGATTTTCATGTGGTGAAATTGGGGAAAAACAAGAGAAAATCATAGTCAAATCCCCAAATTTGTGGTCAAAATTCATGTTAGAATGAATCATAATTGTTTAATAGAATTTAATGAAGTTAATCTACAAATTACAGAGCCAAATTCGACTTGGAATGGTCAAATTTCAAGTTTTAATGGTTGTTGTAGAGTTATAGGAATTTTGGTGGATCGACGACCAAGATCGCTTCTGATCTCGAGATCGACGGTTGGGATTCGTCATGATAAATTTACAAATCCATAGGGTTCGACCATTTTGAAAGGACAAACAAATTAACGATCAAGATTCAATTTCAACGGTTGAATGCTGAAGGAAATCAGGAAATCGATGATCCAAATTCGCTTGGAATTTGATTAGAAATTGCTAAGTGTTGAATTTCTCCAACTAAATTCATCGATGGCCAATGATAAAATCATTGAAATATGCAAAGAGTTTTAAGTTTTCCGATAGAAATCACCGATGGTCGATGGTCAAATCGGTGAGTTGGGTGAAGAGTGGGTTCGGCTAGAAGGAAGCTCCAATATCTGATGGACAATGGCTAGGGATCGACAGATTTTGGCCAAAATTTCTAAGTGTCGAACTTTGCCAACAAAACTTGTTGATGTCCGACGGTTGTGGATCGAAATAAATCAAAGAAGGTTCACGTGACCAGGGAGGATCAATGATCACCGATGGTCGATGGTCAGGGATTGGAAGAATCTAGTGAAGGTTTCATGTATCTAGGATGACTATTGATTGTCGATGATCGATGAATTGGGGATCGACAGATTGTGACAAGAGTTTTCATTTGTCCAAGAGAAGTGGTTGATTGTCGATGAAGGAAAAGAGGATGATGGCGTCATCATCCATGTGTCATGCCACATCAACATCCACATTTCATGACATGTCACCCAAGTTGACAACTTAGGATGATGTGTCATGCCACATCAACATCCACGTGTCATGCCACATCAACCTAGAAGTTGTCAATGGTTAGATCGATTGATTTGGGGAAGTAGTTTCAAGATTTGTCGGGGATCCTCGATCACCAATGGGCCAATGGTGAGATGTCTTCTGAATCAGTGAGGGGTTCCATTCGCCAAATAATATCTCTGTTGAGTGATAGTCCAATAAACTAATTTAGAGTTATGTGCAAATCGGTCATCGGGGAATTGGGTCGATGGCCGATAGTCGGGTCGACAGTTTTGGGAAAACGTTGTGCAGGCCCAAAGGAGAACATTGATTGTTGATCGTCGATGTATTGTAGATCAACAACTTAGATTCCACATGATTTGATATTGATGACTCAGATTTAAGGGGTTGTTATAGTAGTAAAATAGTCGATTTATGCAAAAATTTGTGGTTTTTGAAGGTCATTAACTTGCGAGGCATTTTTGAGGGCTTAAACAATGTTTTTAGGTAGGCGAAACCCACGAAAACAAAGTGCACTATGGTACGCTCTATCATTTCAACTCAAATAAAATAACTTGGAGAGAGCTATCCAATGAGCTAAACAATTCACAAAATAGAGGTTATACGAGAAAGCTACAACTAAAACAATGAGGGTAAAATTTTGGCACCAAATTTACTTCCGGAAGGCATAACTCCACGCTCAAAAGTGTGTTTGGGGACTTGAGTAGTCAATGGAAATATTATGACCCATAGAAGCCAGAGGTGAAGTCATATTTTGGTTATGGGTACCTAAAAATGTGTTGGGAGTGAAATAAGACACTTGTAGAATACAAGGATAAATTGGGTAAAACACTCAAAACTTCTCTGGACCATAACTATCAGCTCAGAGCTTGTATTTGAGAAAACAAATAGCCTTTGGAAATATATTGAGGAGTAGAAGACATATTCCAACCCATAATTTTGAATTGGGAATTATATTTTCTTAGAAAATGATAAATAAATTTTTGTAGTAGTAAATGAGTGGAAATTGCAGGATGTAGATGTTGTAACTTTTCGCTCAAAATTCAGATTGAGGCATGAGTACAACCATTGGAAAGATGTTTAAGAGAGGAATGAATATGAGGCATCATATTTTTTATTTGGGGAATTGTTTACTTTATAAATTGGGATAAACTATGACCTGTAGCATTAATTGACAAAATTTCTATACTATGCATAAATCTAACAAAAATGGTTGCTTGTACATGGTACACAATTAGGGGTATAACCAGGTAATTTCAAACCTAGGATTGAATATAAGAGTAATGGAAACATGGAAGATATTGTACAAGTTGTTTTCAGAAATAAAGAGCTACAAGTCAAGTAATGGAAAGTGGAATTGGATTCCAAGAGCCATGTAATTACTTAATGTGAATATTTCTCCAAATAGTGGCAAAGTTTGGAAAAACTCTCCCAAACGATAGAGGTGAGTGCCAAAGGTGATTTTTGTGTAAGGAAGAGTGTATATGCTTAGGATAGTACCTATTCATAAGCATAGAGGCACACGTGAATTGCAATATTTTTGACACATAAACGAAGGCTAAGCTTACTAACAAGGCATTGTTATTAAGCATAGATAAGGATCCCTACCTTGCTCTACTCATAATTGATTGGGCATATGAAAACTATGTTATCATTGATCTAAAGAAGGACACCATGGCGTTTGAAGTGGATGGGATAAAAGTGGTTCAGGCCTTAGATCCATATGTAGGGCCCAGATACACTGAGCCAACCAATAACAATATGGAATTAGATGCTCTTGACCAATTATACACCATAACAGCAAGAACGAGACCAGATTACATAAATACCATTGTGGATAGATCAATAAGTTGGAGAAGCATACAGTCTGCTGACGAGGATTTGGAATTATCATTTGGAAGTTGACAACAAGGCTCATACGAACAATTCTCAATATGACGTGCAACTGTCAAAGAAACGAGATGGATTGGAACCGAGATTAGAGAAAACCCAACATATGATGGTACCTCATAGGTACACAGTTTTATTACCAGTATGGAAGAGAAAATAGTGGTGAATCAAAGGATCTCATTTCTTGACTTAGCCTTGCAGGATACCCCCGCTAGATGGTGGGACACTCATAGAACCTTGATTTTGTAATGGGAAGATGTGAAGCAAGCCATCTGATGTCGATTCCAAAGTAGGGACCAGCTAAAAGAATAAATGAATATCTATTTTCAAGATGTGCAACTATTCGATGGAAGGTCTGACTCTAAAGTGCATATTGATAAATGTTTAAAACAATGGCAAGTTGCGAAAGTATCCTCTCATCTATGGGTTCAAGTATTTCTCCACTCGTTGGGTCCAATCCCAAAATGATAGTACATACATGAGAAGATCATAAGATAAACAAACTATTGGAAGACCTTACAAGAGCAGTTTTGCAATGACTTCTCCTTCACAAGTAAGCACCCTAAGCTTAACACAGTCCTTCAAAGGATCCAAGAAATTATTTTTAATGATATTTGCAAACAAATAACAAGCCCAGTAATATGTGTTGACCATGTTTAATTTCTCCAGTATAGTGTGAGTTTTGAATCTAATAAGATACATGTAGCTTGTTGTATATTTGATAAAGACCTGGAAGAACCTGATGACCTAGAAGAACTTAGAAACTTAACTGTTAAAGAAACAGAAGGAAGTAAAGAGATTCATTATACTATACTTAGTCACACCTGTAACTCTTATAACCATCCACTAAAGTTGTGAAAAGTTAATATAGGAAGTACGAAGGATCCTAATATAGATTCCATAGGAGATTATTGGGATGAGAAAACTATGAATGAATTCCACAGCTTGTTGTGGCAGTACGAGGACTTGTTCCCGAAAACATTCTCAAAACTGAAAGGTATAAAATGAGCCATGGGAGAAATTAAAATCGAGTTAAAACTTGACCCAAAACCTATGAAGAACAGACCATACCACCTTAATCCTAAAATAAAAGAGAAGGTCAAGAAGGAACTGGACAAAATGTTTGCGGCATGATTTCTTTTCCCAATCGAAGAAGCAGAGTGGATTAGCCCCATAGTTATCCAAATCAAGAAGGATACAAAAGGCATTCAGGTCTATATGGACTACATAAGTCTGAATTATGCATGTGTGCATGATACGTTTCCAACACCTTTCCGTGACGAAGTGTTAGATCAAGTTGCGGGAAAATAATCTTATTCATTTACAAACGGATTCTCAAGATATCACCAAGTCATAATTGCAGAGAAAGACAAGAATAAGACCACATTTATAACTGAATGGGGGTCATTCTCATACAACGTAATTCCCTTTTGCTTAAAATATTCCCCCGCAGTCTTCTCTCAGATAATAATCACATCATTTCGAGAGTTTATCCACAAGTTTGTAGAGGTATACATGGATGATTGGACAATATACATCCTATTAAAGGACCATGTAGGGATGCTCTAGTTAATGTTTGATAGACTTCGTGAATTGTAGATATCTATGAATCTAAGAAAGTGCATATTTTATGTACCACATGGAAATCTGCTAGGCCATATTGTATGTGGGGAAGGAGTATTGGTAGACCCAACTAAAGGTGCGGTCATTCTGAACATTCCACCACCTACAAGTGATAAGCTGTTGTGCTCTACACTGGGACATATAGGATATTACCACAGGTTCATAAGAATATATGCAACTATCACCACAACTCTAGAAAAAATGTTGAAGAAGTATGAACTATTTTGGTGGACACTAGAGTGTGACAAAGCATTCAAAATTTTCAATGAAAAACTAATTACTACACCTATCTTGATATTTCCCAATTGGAAAATTGAATTCCATGTACATGTGGATGCATCAGGTATTGTCGTGGGAGATATTTTAGCACAACCAGAAGAAGGAAATATGGACCACCCTATCTATTTTGCCAGCAGAAAACTTTCGCATGCCAAACAAAACTACGCAACCACTGAAAGGGAAGGCCTAGCTATGATTTATGCATTACAAAAGTTTAGACACTATTTGTTAGGCTCTCATTTCAATTTTTTCACTGACCACTCTACATTGAAGTACCTAGTCATTAAACCTGTACTTGAAGGAAGGATTTGCAGGTGGCTACTACTCTTTCAAGAGTTTTCATTCGAAGTAGTTGTCAAACCAGGAAGATGCAATGTAGGTCCAGATCACCTATCCAGGTTGGAATTAGGGGAAAGTGGTGGAGCAATATATGCATACCTATTCTGAATTGAGTCCATCCCAGAGTATCTTTAATACATTGATGTCTTCCTTAGTATAGGGACTTTCCCATAAACTTACTCAACAACCCAAAAATGACATATGGTGGTGTGCGTAGCAGACTATCAACTGATTGATGGAATACTTTACAAATTGGGACTATAAATCATCCTCAGAAGATGTGTCTTGAACCACGAAAGACAAGATATCATGTGGGAATGCCACAGTGGAGTTGTGGGAGGACATGTTGGAGGTAAAGCTACAACACAGAAGGTACTCCAAGATGAATTATGGTGGGCTATGTTATTTAAAGATGCTAGAGAGTATGATAGATCTTGTGACACCTGACAAGGAGTACGAAAACCATCGCGCAGAGATTAATTTCCCCTTCAACTAGTTAGAGCACTTTAGGAATTTGATAAGTGGGTTGTTGACTTTATTGGATCGATCAACCTGCCAGCTAAGCATTCAAAGGCTAGATACATCATTACCACAACAAATTACCTCACGAGATGGGTTGGAGCAGAGGAAGTTCAAGATTGTTCAACAAATACAACTGCTAGATTTATCTTTGAAAACATCATTACTCGGTTTGGATGCCCTAGAATCCTGACCAATGATCAAGGTAGTCACTTTATCAATAGCACAATTACAACATTGAAAACATAATTCCTTATACAACACTACAAGAGCAGTCCCTATCATCCACAAGCTAATGGTACAATGGAGGCATTCAATAAAATTATGGAAAGAGGACTGACAAAAGTATGTTGTGCAAACAAGGAAGACTGAGATGATGGAGTTTCAACAATCTTATGGGCTTACAAGACTACCACAAAGAAGCTACACAGGTATACCCCATTTTAGTTGGTTTATGGGAAAGAAGTTTTTGTACCTGCAGAGTTGATCACCCCTAGTCTCTATATAGCATAGGCTACACACATGAAATTTATAGCAGATTTTCATCAGTCAGTTGAGAAAGCTAGACATAAATATTGGCATAATAGACACATTAATTCCAAAAGATTTACATAACAAGATAA
>ML777845.1:769964-784143 GCA_009831015.1 Picea engelmannii | reverse complement strand
CTTTAATGAACATTATAGATTTACTTTAATATATGTTGATCAATATTAACATAGTTCCTTTTATATATATACACACACATTCCGCTTATCAAACTTTCATTGTATTGCAAGTACCCAGAGTAATGGGGCATTAAGATTTAATTATTTTGTAGACATAGTACCAGGATGGTATTAAAGACCATACATACCATAATAATTTTTAATCTCAATCTCAAGTTTCTGTCGTATAAAAAAAAATTAATCTCAAAGAGGTTTTTCTGATTTTCTCCATCTTTATTAAATCTGCATTTAAATGTTTCTATGTTGTTCAACATGTATTTCCCAACTAACTCGGCATTCTTATTAAATCTACAGTTAAATGTATCTATGTTGATTAAATGTATCTATGATGTTCAACATGTATTTCCCAACTAAATTGGCAGGGACTGCGTTGCCATGCAACCCTTGTTATTATTATTATTTGTTTCATTTTCTTCAAAAAGAAGTAAAGGCTTCCCAGTTTTACAAAGGGTTTTACGAAGGCTTCTTTGTATATGGATTGCAATCCTGATACCCTTTGAAATCGACCTTCACAATAAAATATTTAAATGGGTAATGAGCATTTCAATTTTTTATTGGAGATAAATGAAGATTCTAACCAATCAACAATTGGGTTATGGTTGTTTGTGTAATACATTTGATATGTTACATGTATGGTTGAATGAACATGGATATGGTATTGCAAACAAAGATATGATGATTTTTTTTGTTAATAAGTGGAAATAGTTGTTGAAGGTGATGTCTGATAAATGAATTTGGTGGGGAACTGTTTGGATATACTGTGAGTTTTGTCTGCACATAAAAATTTATTGAAATTGCCTCAACTTGAATTCCAATTCGTTACAGATTTTATTTAAGCTACATGATTACGATGGGGTGTTGATTTTAAAAAGGATATGTAAATAATTGCTTAGTTTTATCCTCACTATACATTCGGTAGAAGCTTATTGATTATTAATTATGTCAATTCATTATCCTCACTATACATTCGGTAGAAGCTTATTGATTATTAATTATGTCAATTTATTGGTTGATGGCATGCTAAGTTGAAAGCACTTGCATCTTATGATTGTGCTTAGTCTATGCATGCATTTCTCTATTAACATTTGTTGAGAGAAACATAAATATATTATTGGAAGACAATTTATAGATTTCAGATGATGAGATGATTTTGGGATTTTAAAATAATTTGTTGTTTTTTAAAGAAAATGATACATGCTTTATATCTATAGGGCCAATCCCCTCATATTTTCACTTTTAATTAATTATTCCCATATTCCCAACTTTAGTATCATTTCAAGAAATCATTTATTCCCCCCTTGTGATATATAAAGATGGGAAGTTTCTTATGCCAAATTGATATTAATATTAAAAGGGGCATAACATTTATGGTTTGTATATGATGATGATATGATAAAAATTATATTGTGAATGGTTAAAATGTTAAGTGTTGATCAGGGCCAAGTCCCTCCATATTTACATTTTTTGTAGTCATTCCTAGCTCCCATTTCCACTTTCATTTTAATTCATAATTCTCCCCCCTGATGCATACTTGATGATTAAAATCAGCAGTGATTGGTATTTGATAAGGAAAGGATAGAGACATTGTTGAAGGATGACCCAGTTTTCACAGATGTTTTATTTGAGAACATGTATAATATTCTTTCCCTATCATTATTACATTTTATGCACATTACAAACCCTACGATATTCCCAAATTCACTTACATTCCCATGTTCTTAAAATAATGATTATTTTTGGGTGATTCTTCCCATGTGACCATCGCTGCATACATGTTTGTTTGTTGTTGCATAGATCTATTCTAAATTATGTTATGTAAATAATGTTTGATGGTTATTAGCTATTGTATGCATACTCTAACTCTACTTTACATTTATATATGAGTTTCTTCAACAAAAGGAGTTAAAAACGCCAGTGGATGAAGGTATAGAAGTCATGAAGGTAACAAAGCCACAAGGAAGTGAAAAAGGCAAGTTGCTTCACATAAAAAGTATGACTTCTTATTTCATGGTTGTGATATTTTTACTGATAAGGACAGTTCTGGATTTATTTTTGAGACAACAATAGGTTGTGGACAGATTAATTAATCACTATTTTGGTTATTTTTCACAACAATATTATATTGGACAAGAGGATAAGTCAACATTTTGGATATATTTATAATTTTGAGCAGCTAATAATCTATTTTGGTATAATTATGCAAGCTTTTTAGTAACAAAGATTTGATATATTTTATAAATATATATTATATTCAAGAGTGACAAGGATGTTTACAAGTTTTCTATACTCTGATTGGAAGGTGAGTTATGTTGATGTTTAATTGGATGATTGATGGCATTAAATCATATCTATTTTAAAGGAGGAACAAGGAGAAAATTGTTGTTAAAATTAAAAGAGTAATTAGGGGGTCCCCGCCTATTAGTTAGTATTTATTTATCCTTATCATTAAATATTATTATTATTTTATAAAAGTTGTCCCTATTAACTAAAATTAGTCAATGACATAACTAAAAGTAGTTGAACTTCTCAAACTACTTTGGAGAAGAATAAAATGATATTTCAAGGGACAAGAAAAGAGAGAGTGATAGAGAGAATAATTGTAACATCCCTAGTTTTAATCCCCACAAATTACAATGTAATTGTATAAATATGATTTAGGCTAGTGAGCCAATGTGTTGGGGCGAAGATCCTTATTGGTTTAATGTGGCCAAAGGTCAAATGGTAAATTAGGTGCATTGAAATAGATAATAAAAATAGTAATCGTTGGTCGTGATACAAAAAGGATGAAGAACGATGGGAGGCTATGATTACACAAGAGAGAGAGGGGGTGAAAGGGAGAGTTTCTCATGAGTATTAATCCAAACCCATATTCCTGAATCATCTCTATTATTGTGTAAACCTTTTATTTGTTATTGAGTGTTCATAAATCCATTCATTAAACTCTTGTAAGAGGGTGGGTGTGAAGAATCGCATCTTGTATTTATTGGAAAGCATGGGCATGGGTACAATAATATTGTGGAAGAGTGTAAGTCAAGTCAAACAAGAAAATAAATAGAGGAAATTTGTATGACCAAGGGGGAAATTTTCTGGGGAGTCACATTTTTGCATGGAGAGCAGTTTTTACTTGCAGATTTTAGACAACAATGGAGGAGATGAGTGTTGGGAAGAGAACCAACCATTTTGGGATTGAAGGAAACCATTGTTGGGCTATGTTTCATGCTGAGAAAGAGTCACGTGTTCCTGTAAATTTGGTTGTAATCCCGTGAAGCATTTTATGTTGAGAAATAGAATCAAGAGCTTCATGAGGGATGTTGTGAGAATTCCTGGAGTAGCTGGGAGGTATTCAAGTCAACCAGATACATTGGATCCATGGAGGGAATTGGGAAGGCTTGAGGGACTACGTGCAATAAAGGGGGATCCCATTCCTTAGGTTGTGCAGTTCGTGGGAAAACAGATTGGAACCTGGGTTTTGGGGCTGTTGTGTATTGAGAGCGAGTAGCCAGAGGGATGGATATCCTTGTGGAATAATAGCCTCATCTCGGGGATGGATTTTTGTTGAAAGAATATGAACAAAAATGCCTCTGGTTGGGAGGCTCATCCTTCATTTTCACCCAATTATTTAATGTTTAATAGATAAGTGTTTATGGTTTGTTCTTATGTTAATTCTATTGTGTAAATGGTTATATGAATGGAGTGTGTTGGTTGTTTGCTTGAACAATTTCATTCATGTTTAAAAATATGTTGATATATGCATATAGGATTGTGGTATCAGTCAAATGGTCAAATCCGTGTGTGATCTGTGGTTGGTAAGCTACAAGAATTTAATTAAGTATTAAAATCTTTATTTTAATGTGTATTTTGCACGTAATGATGCTCAATTGGTGGCTAGGTATGTTACAAAGTGGTATCAGATCTACTGGCTCAACACTGGACCCATATGGGCCAAGAACTAGTGTGAATTTGGGTAAAATTCACTGCTATAGATTTTCATGTGGTGAAATTGGGGAAAAACAAGAGAAAATCATAGTCAAATCCCCAAATTTGTGGTCAAAATTCATGTTAGAATGAATCATAATTGTTTAATAGAATTTAATGAAGTTAATCTACAAATTACAGAGCCAAATTCGACTTGGAATGGTCAAATTTCAAGTTTTAATGGTTGTTGTAGAGTTATAGGAATTTTGGTGGATCGACGACCAAGATCGCTTCTGATCTCGAGATCGACGGTTGGGATTCGTCATGATAAATTTACAAATCCATAGGGTTCGACCATTTTGAAAGGACAAACAAATTAACGATCAAGATTCAATTTCAACGGTTGAATGCTGAAGGAAATCAGGAAATCGATGATCCAAATTCGCTTGGAATTTGATTAGAAATTGCTAAGTGTTGAATTTCTCCAACTAAATTCATCGATGGCCAATGATAAAATCATTGAAATATGCAAAGAGTTTTAAGTTTTCCGATAGAAATCACCGATGGTCGATGGTCAAATCGGTGAGTTGGGTGAAGAGTGGGTTCGGCTAGAAGGAAGCTCCAATATCTGATGGACAATGGCTAGGGATCGACAGATTTTGGCCAAAATTTCTAAGTGTCGAACTTTGCCAACAAAACTTGTTGATGTCCGACGGTTGTGGATCGAAATAAATCAAAGAAGGTTCACGTGACCAGGGAGGATCAATGATCACCGATGGTCGATGGTCAGGGATTGGAAGAATCTAGTGAAGGTTTCATGTATCTAGGATGACTATTGATTGTCGATGATCGATGAATTGGGGATCGACAGATTGTGACAAGAGTTTTCATTTGTCCAAGAGAAGTGGTTGATTGTCGATGAAGGAAAAGAGGATGATGGCGTCATCATCCATGTGTCATGCCACATCAACATCCACATTTCATGACATGTCACCCAAGTTGACAACTTAGGATGATGTGTCATGCCACATCAACATCCACGTGTCATGCCACATCAACCTAGAAGTTGTCAATGGTTAGATCGATTGATTTGGGGAAGTAGTTTCAAGATTTGTCGGGGATCCTCGATCACCAATGGGCCAATGGTGAGATGTCTTCTGAATCAGTGAGGGGTTCCATTCGCCAAATAATATCTCTGTTGAGTGATAGTCCAATAAACTAATTTAGAGTTATGTGCAAATCGGTCATCGGGGAATTGGGTCGATGGCCGATAGTCGGGTCGACAGTTTTGGGAAAACGTTGTGCAGGCCCAAAGGAGAACATTGATTGTTGATCGTCGATGTATTGTAGATCAACAACTTAGATTCCACATGATTTGATATTGATGACTCAGATTTAAGGGGTTGTTATAGTAGTAAAATAGTCGATTTATGCAAAAATTTGTGGTTTTTGAAGGTCATTAACTTGCGAGGCATTTTTGAGGGCTTAAACAATGTTTTTAGGTAGGCGAAACCCACGAAAACAAAGTGCACTATGGTACGCTCTATCATTTCAACTCAAATAAAATAACTTGGAGAGAGCTATCCAATGAGCTAAACAATTCACAAAATAGAGGTTATACGAGAAAGCTACAACTAAAACAATGAGGGTAAAATTTTGGCACCAAATTTACTTCCGGAAGGCATAACTCCACGCTCAAAAGTGTGTTTGGGGACTTGAGTAGTCAATGGAAATATTATGACCCATAGAAGCCAGAGGTGAAGTCATATTTTGGTTATGGGTACCTAAAAATGTGTTGGGAGTGAAATAAGACACTTGTAGAATACAAGGATAAATTGGGTAAAACACTCAAAACTTCTCTGGACCATAACTATCAGCTCAGAGCTTGTATTTGAGAAAACAAATAGCCTTTGGAAATATATTGAGGAGTAGAAGACATATTCCAACCCATAATTTTGAATTGGGAATTATATTTTCTTAGAAAATGATAAATAAATTTTTGTAGTAGTAAATGAGTGGAAATTGCAGGATGTAGATGTTGTAACTTTTCGCTCAAAATTCAGATTGAGGCATGAGTACAACCATTGGAAAGATGTTTAAGAGAGGAATGAATATGAGGCATCATATTTTTTATTTGGGGAATTGTTTACTTTATAAATTGGGATAAACTATGACCTGTAGCATTAATTGACAAAATTTCTATACTATGCATAAATCTAACAAAAATGGTTGCTTGTACATGGTACACAATTAGGGGTATAACCAGGTAATTTCAAACCTAGGATTGAATATAAGAGTAATGGAAACATGGAAGATATTGTACAAGTTGTTTTCAGAAATAAAGAGCTACAAGTCAAGTAATGGAAAGTGGAATTGGATTCCAAGAGCCATGTAATTACTTAATGTGAATATTTCTCCAAATAGTGGCAAAGTTTGGAAAAACTCTCCCAAACGATAGAGGTGAGTGCCAAAGGTGATTTTTGTGTAAGGAAGAGTGTATATGCTTAGGATAGTACCTATTCATAAGCATAGAGGCACACGTGAATTGCAATATTTTTGACACATAAACGAAGGCTAAGCTTACTAACAAGGCATTGTTATTAAGCATAGATAAGGATCCCTACCTTGCTCTACTCATAATTGATTGGGCATATGAAAACTATGTTATCATTGATCTAAAGAAGGACACCATGGCGTTTGAAGTGGATGGGATAAAAGTGGTTCAGGCCTTAGATCCATATGTAGGGCCCAGATACACTGAGCCAACCAATAACAATATGGAATTAGATGCTCTTGACCAATTATACACCATAACAGCAAGAACGAGACCAGATTACATAAATACCATTGTGGATAGATCAATAAGTTGGAGAAGCATACAGTCTGCTGACGAGGATTTGGAATTATCATTTGGAAGTTGACAACAAGGCTCATACGAACAATTCTCAATATGACGTGCAACTGTCAAAGAAACGAGATGGATTGGAACCGAGATTAGAGAAAACCCAACATATGATGGTACCTCATAGGTACACAGTTTTATTACCAGTATGGAAGAGAAAATAGTGGTGAATCAAAGGATCTCATTTCTTGACTTAGCCTTGCAGGATACCCCCGCTAGATGGTGGGACACTCATAGAACCTTGATTTTGTAATGGGAAGATGTGAAGCAAGCCATCTGATGTCGATTCCAAAGTAGGGACCAGCTAAAAGAATAAATGAATATCTATTTTCAAGATGTGCAACTATTCGATGGAAGGTCTGACTCTAAAGTGCATATTGATAAATGTTTAAAACAATGGCAAGTTGCGAAAGTATCCTCTCATCTATGGGTTCAAGTATTTCTCCACTCGTTGGGTCCAATCCCAAAATGATAGTACATACATGAGAAGATCATAAGATAAACAAACTATTGGAAGACCTTACAAGAGCAGTTTTGCAATGACTTCTCCTTCACAAGTAAGCACCCTAAGCTTAACACAGTCCTTCAAAGGATCCAAGAAATTATTTTTAATGATATTTGCAAACAAATAACAAGCCCAGTAATATGTGTTGACCATGTTTAATTTCTCCAGTATAGTGTGAGTTTTGAATCTAATAAGATACATGTAGCTTGTTGTATATTTGATAAAGACCTGGAAGAACCTGATGACCTAGAAGAACTTAGAAACTTAACTGTTAAAGAAACAGAAGGAAGTAAAGAGATTCATTATACTATACTTAGTCACACCTGTAACTCTTATAACCATCCACTAAAGTTGTGAAAAGTTAATATAGGAAGTACGAAGGATCCTAATATAGATTCCATAGGAGATTATTGGGATGAGAAAACTATGAATGAATTCCACAGCTTGTTGTGGCAGTACGAGGACTTGTTCCCGAAAACATTCTCAAAACTGAAAGGTATAAAATGAGCCATGGGAGAAATTAAAATCGAGTTAAAACTTGACCCAAAACCTATGAAGAACAGACCATACCACCTTAATCCTAAAATAAAAGAGAAGGTCAAGAAGGAACTGGACAAAATGTTTGCGGCATGATTTCTTTTCCCAATCGAAGAAGCAGAGTGGATTAGCCCCATAGTTATCCAAATCAAGAAGGATACAAAAGGCATTCAGGTCTATATGGACTACATAAGTCTGAATTATGCATGTGTGCATGATACGTTTCCAACACCTTTCCGTGACGAAGTGTTAGATCAAGTTGCGGGAAAATAATCTTATTCATTTACAAACGGATTCTCAAGATATCACCAAGTCATAATTGCAGAGAAAGACAAGAATAAGACCACATTTATAACTGAATGGGGGTCATTCTCATACAACGTAATTCCCTTTTGCTTAAAATATTCCCCCGCAGTCTTCTCTCAGATAATAATCACATCATTTCGAGAGTTTATCCACAAGTTTGTAGAGGTATACATGGATGATTGGACAATATACATCCTATTAAAGGACCATGTAGGGATGCTCTAGTTAATGTTTGATAGACTTCGTGAATTGTAGATATCTATGAATCTAAGAAAGTGCATATTTTATGTACCACATGGAAATCTGCTAGGCCATATTGTATGTGGGGAAGGAGTATTGGTAGACCCAACTAAAGGTGCGGTCATTCTGAACATTCCACCACCTACAAGTGATAAGCTGTTGTGCTCTACACTGGGACATATAGGATATTACCACAGGTTCATAAGAATATATGCAACTATCACCACAACTCTAGAAAAAATGTTGAAGAAGTATGAACTATTTTGGTGGACACTAGAGTGTGACAAAGCATTCAAAATTTTCAATGAAAAACTAATTACTACACCTATCTTGATATTTCCCAATTGGAAAATTGAATTCCATGTACATGTGGATGCATCAGGTATTGTCGTGGGAGATATTTTAGCACAACCAGAAGAAGGAAATATGGACCACCCTATCTATTTTGCCAGCAGAAAACTTTCGCATGCCAAACAAAACTACGCAACCACTGAAAGGGAAGGCCTAGCTATGATTTATGCATTACAAAAGTTTAGACACTATTTGTTAGGCTCTCATTTCAATTTTTTCACTGACCACTCTACATTGAAGTACCTAGTCATTAAACCTGTACTTGAAGGAAGGATTTGCAGGTGGCTACTACTCTTTCAAGAGTTTTCATTCGAAGTAGTTGTCAAACCAGGAAGATGCAATGTAGGTCCAGATCACCTATCCAGGTTGGAATTAGGGGAAAGTGGTGGAGCAATATATGCATACCTATTCTGAATTGAGTCCATCCCAGAGTATCTTTAATACATTGATGTCTTCCTTAGTATAGGGACTTTCCCATAAACTTACTCAACAACCCAAAAATGACATATGGTGGTGTGCGTAGCAGACTATCAACTGATTGATGGAATACTTTACAAATTGGGACTATAAATCATCCTCAGAAGATGTGTCTTGAACCACGAAAGACAAGATATCATGTGGGAATGCCACAGTGGAGTTGTGGGAGGACATGTTGGAGGTAAAGCTACAACACAGAAGGTACTCCAAGATGAATTATGGTGGGCTATGTTATTTAAAGATGCTAGAGAGTATGATAGATCTTGTGACACCTGACAAGGAGTACGAAAACCATCGCGCAGAGATTAATTTCCCCTTCAACTAGTTAGAGCACTTTAGGAATTTGATAAGTGGGTTGTTGACTTTATTGGATCGATCAACCTGCCAGCTAAGCATTCAAAGGCTAGATACATCATTACCACAACAAATTACCTCACGAGATGGGTTGGAGCAGAGGAAGTTCAAGATTGTTCAACAAATACAACTGCTAGATTTATCTTTGAAAACATCATTACTCGGTTTGGATGCCCTAGAATCCTGACCAATGATCAAGGTAGTCACTTTATCAATAGCACAATTACAACATTGAAAACATAATTCCTTATACAACACTACAAGAGCAGTCCCTATCATCCACAAGCTAATGGTACAATGGAGGCATTCAATAAAATTATGGAAAGAGGACTGACAAAAGTATGTTGTGCAAACAAGGAAGACTGAGATGATGGAGTTTCAACAATCTTATGGGCTTACAAGACTACCACAAAGAAGCTACACAGGTATACCCCATTTTAGTTGGTTTATGGGAAAGAAGTTTTTGTACCTGCAGAGTTGATCACCCCTAGTCTCTATATAGCATAGGCTACACACATGAAATTTATAGCAGATTTTCATCAGTCAGTTGAGAAAGCTAGACATAAATATTGGCATAATAGACACATTAATTCCAAAAGATTTACATAACAAGATAATATACTACTCTACGATAATCGGTATCAGAAAAATCTAGGAAAGTTGCCCATGCACTGGATGGGTCCATTTATAGTTGTGTAAATTCGACACTCTGGTGCAGTCAAGCTAGCACAACTGGACGATATCCTTTGACCAGGTTGGGTGAATGGAGCCCGCCTAAAACCCTACATTTATCACGATTGAACCAAAGAACTGTTTCTCCATTCCAAGGGAGCTTCTACAGTAGTTAGATTTTGATTTTCAGTAATTTATTTCATTCATTTAATAATGTCGGAGTGTGCATAGTGGCGCAACGACATATGTTTTTTTCTGTTCGTCTAAGTGTTGCTTATGTGCAGAAATTCTTACTCGGTTGCCCAGGGTCGGAAGAGTCACCCTTACGTTAAATAAAGTCATTAAACATGACAGAGACCCTCATTGTGGTCAGAGGGGGGAAAATCTGAACGGTATCACAACCCACGTACCACCTGCATCCTGTCCAGGCAAACCCTTTATGGTAGCTACAGTAACCCGTCAGAACTTTTCGTCAAGCCATAAAAGCGTGATACACATGGATGCCATTGATATCCCCGATGAGATTCTCAACCATTAAAACGGTAAGCCCCTCAGGTCAACCACGTCCCTATCATTTCGTTCATTAATGCCAATATCACCTTAGGTATTTTACCACGTTATCAGTCACATCAAATGCCGGATCTCGAGAGTGTGTTGTTTGCCTAATGATGAGTGTATTTATGAATAATTATAGATCTCTCCAATTATCCCATTTATAAGATCTCGTGAACCCATGGGAAAGACTTACTTTTTATCTCAACTATATTTGTTTTGCGCTATCTGCACTCGAGCCTCATCTATGAAATCCTCCACTCCCCAATCACGACCCCAACCCCAACTAAACTATTCTAATTTTCTAGCGATCCAGAGCCACCATGCCGAGAATAACAAGAGGTCGAAGTTCGGCTCTGAAAGAAGCAATTCCAGACGAACCATGTGATCCTCAGGTTGAGGTCATGGGGGATGTCAAACGTAAGGCTGGGCAAGTAAAAATACTTGACCTTGACCTGACAGACCAAGTATTGTTTCCTTAGATGAATATTAGTGTGTTCTGGGACTTGGCTCTAGATGAAATGGGATGCATACAGTTTTTCCCAAAGTCGAACTTCATCAACCTGTTTAATTCCACCATTGTGCACCTCAAGGATCTACCAATTTTCAGTACCACTGGTGAGGTTGTGCAGTGCACCAAGTTTCTGATTAGTCAAGTGCACGACATGAGATTATGGCTCAATAAAAGGTATCCAATTCATGCAAGGGAAATCCAGAAACTCACTGGATTTTCCTTTGAGGGCGAGGATGTATCTAAAGGATTCCAAGGCCCATGTAAGCATGGGAAAAATAAGGGTGAATTCATCCTGTATGAGAAATTATATACCCAGAGAGGCGGACACACAACCAAAATTGAGCTAGTTCTACCAGAGATGGTCTAAACATCTTGTTACGTGATCACTAGTAAGGTTATGTGCTCATACTATAAGGGAGAATTCACTTTAGACACTCTCTCTATAGTGAAATTTTGCACAAACAAAGCATTTTTTAACTGGTGCAACTACTTGTTAGAGGAGCTCCTCATTGCTTGCGAGGAAGCTCAGGAGAAAGGAGGAACCTTTACCTATGGCTATTTGCTCATTTCATTTGCAATGTGGAAATGGCAGTCACCTATAGGAAGGCAGTTGGCACCTGCAGATAAGGGGAGCCTAGCAAAAATGTTCGAATCTTGGAATTCATGGTAGGACTTAGAGAACATGGAGTTCAACAACACAACATTCCTGAAGTGGTAGAACTAGCTCATATATGCAACTCAGTGGTTGTGCATATCGCAAGAGTTTTTAAATTTGAACACAAGGAACATAGCATTTGCACTAAATCACCACTACACTTTTGTCTAGACGAGGCATGCGAAGCCTAAGGACTTCTACACAAGGTCGCTACCCTTCTATCTTGATGAAGAATCCTTTGACAAAGAAGTCATGTCATGGAACGACATTAAGCACAACCCTCACAAGTCAGGTATGCACTACGACTTGCCACCAGAGCTTCTGATGAAAAAGGGGCAGGAAGGAGAAGCAAGGATGAGTTTCGACGTAGAAGAGAAGAAGCAGAAGATTTAACTGTCGACAAGTTCAGAAGAAGAATAGTATGAGAAACCCCTGGAGCAGAAGAAGAGAACATTTCCAGTGTTTCCGCAGCTCCCAAAATAGGCCTTCCTATCATGTAGGGATGTCAATGAGATTCTCGTTGTTGCATCTATAGGATATGTCTCAGTAAAAATACCCTGAATAGGTGTTTCCCCCGTAAAATTTATAAATCTACAACCGATATCCATGAATCTACCTCGAACCAGGACTGCCACTCATGCTTCCCAAACTGTTATTAACATCACAGATGATCTAAAAATGAAGAAGACTTGAAAAACTTGAATAATTATTGCAAGTGAAATGTTATGTGTTTAAAGCAACCGGATCAATTTGCAACACATAATTAAGGATTACTTATGTAAAAATACACATAGAAAGCAACATAAAACATTGAACATCAGCACATAAACACAACAACTTGATAAAGGAGTTCACCCCTCTCCGGGCTACATCTCCTGGTCCAGCTTCCAATGGATCATTATTATTAAATTTCTCAAAGTGCTCAAAAACATGCCTTACAATGCTCAAAATGAAAAACCAACTGCTCCAATGGCTCCGCAGCGTCCCAAAACCCCTGTCTGGACTCTTTCGGCACCTCAATCGGTCGAAAAATGAAGAAGATAGCCTCCTTGAAGTCTCCCTCTTCAACTTTGTTGTCTTTGGTTCTACAAATCGCACCCTTGTGCTTCAAACCTGGCTCACACGCTCATTTAAGCGTAAAAACTTGGCACCGGGCCCAATCGCGCCAACGATGCAAACCGTAGGACGGTTAGGGCGCCTCCAGCCCCTAACCGCCTCGGCACTCGGTCATATGGCTCATAGGACCTTGGGATCGGCGAAAAAGTGGTTGAACCATTTAAAACCGTGCAACCAATTGTAACTCCCGCGCAAAGTACAACCGCGCGCACATTGTGTTATAACAAATGTAATATATGTATATAATATAATGTTATAACCCCTCGCGCGGATTAATACAATGTACGCACCATACATTAACACAAAACTTTGGTTCAAATGTTATATACACTGCGCGCATATGTTATATAACATATGTATTACATGTATGGTATAAACTATGGGTCGGGGCTAAGCCCCGGCCCACCCCCCTTCCAATTAATACGATTTGCCAACATAAATATATGTGCATCGGTACACATAACAAGAAACATATAATGGCGTATTGGTCGGGTGGATGTTTGTGTGGTGGGAGGTCCGAGGTTCAAACCCGCAGACTCCAACAATATTTTTATAACCACATAAACCAAACAAAAGGGGGACACGTGGCGCCCATGGAGTGGGCCACGTGTCTCTTTATTATTCGCCTCAAACCGGACACGTGTCAACACCGTATTCGCCGATAACCGTCCAATAAAAATGTGCCATGTCTTCCCTCTGCCACATCATCATGATGGTACGGCCCTGACACGTGGCCGTACGGACTGTACGGACAGGTACAGTCAGCATCCCAAATTTTTGCCTATTTGTCTTGGCGGACAGATCGTGATATCTCCTCCATATGGACTCCGTTTGCGAAAGTAAATATACTGTCGGAATCAGGAAGATTAGACGGACGCAGTGGCATTGTTTTCGTCGCATTCCGAGCACTTTGAAAATTGAGCAAAATTTGATCCCCTGATCACACCTCCCCATTGGGAAGCTTTTGGACCTCCAAAAGACTATCTCAGTCTATGTGAAGATGAGGGTATAATTCCCTCACCC
>ML777845.1:718221-769914 GCA_009831015.1 Picea engelmannii | reverse complement strand
AAAAAGGCAAGTTGCTTCACATAAAAAGTATGACTTCTTATTTCATGGTTGTGATATTTTTACTGATAAGGACAGTTCTGGATTTATTTTTGAGACAACAATAGGTTGTGGACAGATTAATTAATCACTATTTTGGTTATTTTTCACAACAATATTATATTGGACAAGAGGATAAGTCAACATTTTGGATATATTTATAATTTTGAGCAGCTAATAATCTATTTTGGTATAATTATGCAAGCTTTTTAGTAACAAAGATTTGATATATTTTATAAATATATATTATATTCAAGAGTGACAAGGATGTTTACAAGTTTTCTATACTCTGATTGGAAGGTGAGTTATGTTGATGTTTAATTGGATGATTGATGGCATTAAATCATATCTATTTTAAAGGAGGAACAAGGAGAAAATTGTTGTTAAAATTAAAAGAGTAATTAGGGGGTCCCCGCCTATTAGTTAGTATTTATTTATCCTTATCATTAAATATTATTATTATTTTATAAAAGTTGTCCCTATTAACTAAAATTAGTCAATGACATAACTAAAAGTAGTTGAACTTCTCAAACTACTTTGGAGAAGAATAAAATGATATTTCAAGGGACAAGAAAAGAGAGAGTGATAGAGAGAATAATTGTAACATCCCTAGTTTTAATCCCCACAAATTACAATGTAATTGTATAAATATGATTTAGGCTAGTGAGCCAATGTGTTGGGGCGAAGATCCTTATTGGTTTAATGTGGCCAAAGGTCAAATGGTAAATTAGGTGCATTGAAATAGATAATAAAAATAGTAATCGTTGGTCGTGATACAAAAAGGATGAAGAACGATGGGAGGCTATGATTACACAAGAGAGAGAGGGGGTGAAAGGGAGAGTTTCTCATGAGTATTAATCCAAACCCATATTCCTGAATCATCTCTATTATTGTGTAAACCTTTTATTTGTTATTGAGTGTTCATAAATCCATTCATTAAACTCTTGTAAGAGGGTGGGTGTGAAGAATCGCATCTTGTATTTATTGGAAAGCATGGGCATGGGTACAATAATATTGTGGAAGAGTGTAAGTCAAGTCAAACAAGAAAATAAATAGAGGAAATTTGTATGACCAAGGGGGAAATTTTCTGGGGAGTCACATTTTTGCATGGAGAGCAGTTTTTACTTGCAGATTTTAGACAACAATGGAGGAGATGAGTGTTGGGAAGAGAACCAACCATTTTGGGATTGAAGGAAACCATTGTTGGGCTATGTTTCATGCTGAGAAAGAGTCACGTGTTCCTGTAAATTTGGTTGTAATCCCGTGAAGCATTTTATGTTGAGAAATAGAATCAAGAGCTTCATGAGGGATGTTGTGAGAATTCCTGGAGTAGCTGGGAGGTATTCAAGTCAACCAGATACATTGGATCCATGGAGGGAATTGGGAAGGCTTGAGGGACTACGTGCAATAAAGGGGGATCCCATTCCTTAGGTTGTGCAGTTCGTGGGAAAACAGATTGGAACCTGGGTTTTGGGGCTGTTGTGTATTGAGAGCGAGTAGCCAGAGGGATGGATATCCTTGTGGAATAATAGCCTCATCTCGGGGATGGATTTTTGTTGAAAGAATATGAACAAAAATGCCTCTGGTTGGGAGGCTCATCCTTCATTTTCACCCAATTATTTAATGTTTAATAGATAAGTGTTTATGGTTTGTTCTTATGTTAATTCTATTGTGTAAATGGTTATATGAATGGAGTGTGTTGGTTGTTTGCTTGAACAATTTCATTCATGTTTAAAAATATGTTGATATATGCATATAGGATTGTGGTATCAGTCAAATGGTCAAATCCGTGTGTGATCTGTGGTTGGTAAGCTACAAGAATTTAATTAAGTATTAAAATCTTTATTTTAATGTGTATTTTGCACGTAATGATGCTCAATTGGTGGCTAGGTATGTTACAAAGTGGTATCAGATCTACTGGCTCAACACTGGACCCATATGGGCCAAGAACTAGTGTGAATTTGGGTAAAATTCACTGCTATAGATTTTCATGTGGTGAAATTGGGGAAAAACAAGAGAAAATCATAGTCAAATCCCCAAATTTGTGGTCAAAATTCATGTTAGAATGAATCATAATTGTTTAATAGAATTTAATGAAGTTAATCTACAAATTACAGAGCCAAATTCGACTTGGAATGGTCAAATTTCAAGTTTTAATGGTTGTTGTAGAGTTATAGGAATTTTGGTGGATCGACGACCAAGATCGCTTCTGATCTCGAGATCGACGGTTGGGATTCGTCATGATAAATTTACAAATCCATAGGGTTCGACCATTTTGAAAGGACAAACAAATTAACGATCAAGATTCAATTTCAACGGTTGAATGCTGAAGGAAATCAGGAAATCGATGATCCAAATTCGCTTGGAATTTGATTAGAAATTGCTAAGTGTTGAATTTCTCCAACTAAATTCATCGATGGCCAATGATAAAATCATTGAAATATGCAAAGAGTTTTAAGTTTTCCGATAGAAATCACCGATGGTCGATGGTCAAATCGGTGAGTTGGGTGAAGAGTGGGTTCGGCTAGAAGGAAGCTCCAATATCTGATGGACAATGGCTAGGGATCGACAGATTTTGGCCAAAATTTCTAAGTGTCGAACTTTGCCAACAAAACTTGTTGATGTCCGACGGTTGTGGATCGAAATAAATCAAAGAAGGTTCACGTGACCAGGGAGGATCAATGATCACCGATGGTCGATGGTCAGGGATTGGAAGAATCTAGTGAAGGTTTCATGTATCTAGGATGACTATTGATTGTCGATGATCGATGAATTGGGGATCGACAGATTGTGACAAGAGTTTTCATTTGTCCAAGAGAAGTGGTTGATTGTCGATGAAGGAAAAGAGGATGATGGCGTCATCATCCATGTGTCATGCCACATCAACATCCACATTTCATGACATGTCACCCAAGTTGACAACTTAGGATGATGTGTCATGCCACATCAACATCCACGTGTCATGCCACATCAACCTAGAAGTTGTCAATGGTTAGATCGATTGATTTGGGGAAGTAGTTTCAAGATTTGTCGGGGATCCTCGATCACCAATGGGCCAATGGTGAGATGTCTTCTGAATCAGTGAGGGGTTCCATTCGCCAAATAATATCTCTGTTGAGTGATAGTCCAATAAACTAATTTAGAGTTATGTGCAAATCGGTCATCGGGGAATTGGGTCGATGGCCGATAGTCGGGTCGACAGTTTTGGGAAAACGTTGTGCAGGCCCAAAGGAGAACATTGATTGTTGATCGTCGATGTATTGTAGATCAACAACTTAGATTCCACATGATTTGATATTGATGACTCAGATTTAAGGGGTTGTTATAGTAGTAAAATAGTCGATTTATGCAAAAATTTGTGGTTTTTGAAGGTCATTAACTTGCGAGGCATTTTTGAGGGCTTAAACAATGTTTTTAGGTAGGCGAAACCCACGAAAACAAAGTGCACTATGGTACGCTCTATCATTTCAACTCAAATAAAATAACTTGGAGAGAGCTATCCAATGAGCTAAACAATTCACAAAATAGAGGTTATACGAGAAAGCTACAACTAAAACAATGAGGGTAAAATTTTGGCACCAAATTTACTTCCGGAAGGCATAACTCCACGCTCAAAAGTGTGTTTGGGGACTTGAGTAGTCAATGGAAATATTATGACCCATAGAAGCCAGAGGTGAAGTCATATTTTGGTTATGGGTACCTAAAAATGTGTTGGGAGTGAAATAAGACACTTGTAGAATACAAGGATAAATTGGGTAAAACACTCAAAACTTCTCTGGACCATAACTATCAGCTCAGAGCTTGTATTTGAGAAAACAAATAGCCTTTGGAAATATATTGAGGAGTAGAAGACATATTCCAACCCATAATTTTGAATTGGGAATTATATTTTCTTAGAAAATGATAAATAAATTTTTGTAGTAGTAAATGAGTGGAAATTGCAGGATGTAGATGTTGTAACTTTTCGCTCAAAATTCAGATTGAGGCATGAGTACAACCATTGGAAAGATGTTTAAGAGAGGAATGAATATGAGGCATCATATTTTTTATTTGGGGAATTGTTTACTTTATAAATTGGGATAAACTATGACCTGTAGCATTAATTGACAAAATTTCTATACTATGCATAAATCTAACAAAAATGGTTGCTTGTACATGGTACACAATTAGGGGTATAACCAGGTAATTTCAAACCTAGGATTGAATATAAGAGTAATGGAAACATGGAAGATATTGTACAAGTTGTTTTCAGAAATAAAGAGCTACAAGTCAAGTAATGGAAAGTGGAATTGGATTCCAAGAGCCATGTAATTACTTAATGTGAATATTTCTCCAAATAGTGGCAAAGTTTGGAAAAACTCTCCCAAACGATAGAGGTGAGTGCCAAAGGTGATTTTTGTGTAAGGAAGAGTGTATATGCTTAGGATAGTACCTATTCATAAGCATAGAGGCACACGTGAATTGCAATATTTTTGACACATAAACGAAGGCTAAGCTTACTAACAAGGCATTGTTATTAAGCATAGATAAGGATCCCTACCTTGCTCTACTCATAATTGATTGGGCATATGAAAACTATGTTATCATTGATCTAAAGAAGGACACCATGGCGTTTGAAGTGGATGGGATAAAAGTGGTTCAGGCCTTAGATCCATATGTAGGGCCCAGATACACTGAGCCAACCAATAACAATATGGAATTAGATGCTCTTGACCAATTATACACCATAACAGCAAGAACGAGACCAGATTACATAAATACCATTGTGGATAGATCAATAAGTTGGAGAAGCATACAGTCTGCTGACGAGGATTTGGAATTATCATTTGGAAGTTGACAACAAGGCTCATACGAACAATTCTCAATATGACGTGCAACTGTCAAAGAAACGAGATGGATTGGAACCGAGATTAGAGAAAACCCAACATATGATGGTACCTCATAGGTACACAGTTTTATTACCAGTATGGAAGAGAAAATAGTGGTGAATCAAAGGATCTCATTTCTTGACTTAGCCTTGCAGGATACCCCCGCTAGATGGTGGGACACTCATAGAACCTTGATTTTGTAATGGGAAGATGTGAAGCAAGCCATCTGATGTCGATTCCAAAGTAGGGACCAGCTAAAAGAATAAATGAATATCTATTTTCAAGATGTGCAACTATTCGATGGAAGGTCTGACTCTAAAGTGCATATTGATAAATGTTTAAAACAATGGCAAGTTGCGAAAGTATCCTCTCATCTATGGGTTCAAGTATTTCTCCACTCGTTGGGTCCAATCCCAAAATGATAGTACATACATGAGAAGATCATAAGATAAACAAACTATTGGAAGACCTTACAAGAGCAGTTTTGCAATGACTTCTCCTTCACAAGTAAGCACCCTAAGCTTAACACAGTCCTTCAAAGGATCCAAGAAATTATTTTTAATGATATTTGCAAACAAATAACAAGCCCAGTAATATGTGTTGACCATGTTTAATTTCTCCAGTATAGTGTGAGTTTTGAATCTAATAAGATACATGTAGCTTGTTGTATATTTGATAAAGACCTGGAAGAACCTGATGACCTAGAAGAACTTAGAAACTTAACTGTTAAAGAAACAGAAGGAAGTAAAGAGATTCATTATACTATACTTAGTCACACCTGTAACTCTTATAACCATCCACTAAAGTTGTGAAAAGTTAATATAGGAAGTACGAAGGATCCTAATATAGATTCCATAGGAGATTATTGGGATGAGAAAACTATGAATGAATTCCACAGCTTGTTGTGGCAGTACGAGGACTTGTTCCCGAAAACATTCTCAAAACTGAAAGGTATAAAATGAGCCATGGGAGAAATTAAAATCGAGTTAAAACTTGACCCAAAACCTATGAAGAACAGACCATACCACCTTAATCCTAAAATAAAAGAGAAGGTCAAGAAGGAACTGGACAAAATGTTTGCGGCATGATTTCTTTTCCCAATCGAAGAAGCAGAGTGGATTAGCCCCATAGTTATCCAAATCAAGAAGGATACAAAAGGCATTCAGGTCTATATGGACTACATAAGTCTGAATTATGCATGTGTGCATGATACGTTTCCAACACCTTTCCGTGACGAAGTGTTAGATCAAGTTGCGGGAAAATAATCTTATTCATTTACAAACGGATTCTCAAGATATCACCAAGTCATAATTGCAGAGAAAGACAAGAATAAGACCACATTTATAACTGAATGGGGGTCATTCTCATACAACGTAATTCCCTTTTGCTTAAAATATTCCCCCGCAGTCTTCTCTCAGATAATAATCACATCATTTCGAGAGTTTATCCACAAGTTTGTAGAGGTATACATGGATGATTGGACAATATACATCCTATTAAAGGACCATGTAGGGATGCTCTAGTTAATGTTTGATAGACTTCGTGAATTGTAGATATCTATGAATCTAAGAAAGTGCATATTTTATGTACCACATGGAAATCTGCTAGGCCATATTGTATGTGGGGAAGGAGTATTGGTAGACCCAACTAAAGGTGCGGTCATTCTGAACATTCCACCACCTACAAGTGATAAGCTGTTGTGCTCTACACTGGGACATATAGGATATTACCACAGGTTCATAAGAATATATGCAACTATCACCACAACTCTAGAAAAAATGTTGAAGAAGTATGAACTATTTTGGTGGACACTAGAGTGTGACAAAGCATTCAAAATTTTCAATGAAAAACTAATTACTACACCTATCTTGATATTTCCCAATTGGAAAATTGAATTCCATGTACATGTGGATGCATCAGGTATTGTCGTGGGAGATATTTTAGCACAACCAGAAGAAGGAAATATGGACCACCCTATCTATTTTGCCAGCAGAAAACTTTCGCATGCCAAACAAAACTACGCAACCACTGAAAGGGAAGGCCTAGCTATGATTTATGCATTACAAAAGTTTAGACACTATTTGTTAGGCTCTCATTTCAATTTTTTCACTGACCACTCTACATTGAAGTACCTAGTCATTAAACCTGTACTTGAAGGAAGGATTTGCAGGTGGCTACTACTCTTTCAAGAGTTTTCATTCGAAGTAGTTGTCAAACCAGGAAGATGCAATGTAGGTCCAGATCACCTATCCAGGTTGGAATTAGGGGAAAGTGGTGGAGCAATATATGCATACCTATTCTGAATTGAGTCCATCCCAGAGTATCTTTAATACATTGATGTCTTCCTTAGTATAGGGACTTTCCCATAAACTTACTCAACAACCCAAAAATGACATATGGTGGTGTGCGTAGCAGACTATCAACTGATTGATGGAATACTTTACAAATTGGGACTATAAATCATCCTCAGAAGATGTGTCTTGAACCACGAAAGACAAGATATCATGTGGGAATGCCACAGTGGAGTTGTGGGAGGACATGTTGGAGGTAAAGCTACAACACAGAAGGTACTCCAAGATGAATTATGGTGGGCTATGTTATTTAAAGATGCTAGAGAGTATGATAGATCTTGTGACACCTGACAAGGAGTACGAAAACCATCGCGCAGAGATTAATTTCCCCTTCAACTAGTTAGAGCACTTTAGGAATTTGATAAGTGGGTTGTTGACTTTATTGGATCGATCAACCTGCCAGCTAAGCATTCAAAGGCTAGATACATCATTACCACAACAAATTACCTCACGAGATGGGTTGGAGCAGAGGAAGTTCAAGATTGTTCAACAAATACAACTGCTAGATTTATCTTTGAAAACATCATTACTCGGTTTGGATGCCCTAGAATCCTGACCAATGATCAAGGTAGTCACTTTATCAATAGCACAATTACAACATTGAAAACATAATTCCTTATACAACACTACAAGAGCAGTCCCTATCATCCACAAGCTAATGGTACAATGGAGGCATTCAATAAAATTATGGAAAGAGGACTGACAAAAGTATGTTGTGCAAACAAGGAAGACTGAGATGATGGAGTTTCAACAATCTTATGGGCTTACAAGACTACCACAAAGAAGCTACACAGGTATACCCCATTTTAGTTGGTTTATGGGAAAGAAGTTTTTGTACCTGCAGAGTTGATCACCCCTAGTCTCTATATAGCATAGGCTACACACATGAAATTTATAGCAGATTTTCATCAGTCAGTTGAGAAAGCTAGACATAAATATTGGCATAATAGACACATTAATTCCAAAAGATTTACATAACAAGATAAGATACTACTCTACGATAACCGGTATCAGAAAAATCTAGGAAAGTTTCCCATGCGCTGGATGGGTCCATTTATAGTTGTGTAAATTCGACACTCTAGTGCAGTCAAGCTAGCACAACTGGACGATATCCTTTGACCAGGTTGGGTGAATGGAGCCCGCCTAAAACCCTACATTTATCAGGATTGAACCAAAGAACTGTTTCTCCAGTCCAAGGGAGCTTCTACAGTAGTTAGATTTTGATTTTCAGTAATTTATTTCATTCATTTAATAATGTCGGAGTGTGCATAGTGGCGCAATGACATATGTTTTTTTCTGTTCGTCTAAGTGTTTCTTATGTGCAGAAATTATTACTTGGTCGCCCAGGGTCGGAAGAGTCACCCTTACGTTAAATGAAGTCATTAAACATGACAGAGACGCTCATTGTGGTCAGAGGAGGGAAAATTTGAATTGTATCACAACCCACGTACCACCTGCATCCTGTCCAGGAAAACCCTTTATGGTAGCTACAGTAACCCATCAGAACTTTTCGTCAAGCCATAAAAGCATGATACACATGGATGCCATTGATATCCTGGATGAGATTCTCAACCATTAAAACGGTAAACCCCTCAGGTCAACCACGTCCCTGTCATTTCGTTCATTAATGCCAATATCACCTTAGGTATTTTACCACATTATCAGTCACATCAAACGTCGGATCTCGAGAGTGTGTTGTTTGCCTAATGATGAGTGTCTTTATGAGTAATTATAGATCTCTCCAATTATCCCATTTATAAGATCTCGTGAACCCATGGGAAAGACTTACTTTTTATCTCAACTATATTTGTTTTGCGCTATCTGCACTCGAGCCTTATCTATGAAATCCTCCACTCCCCAATCACGACCCCGACCCCAACTAAACTATTCTAATTTTCTAGCAATCCAGAGCCACCATGCCAAGAATAAAAAGAGGTCGAAGTTCAGCTCTGAAAGAAGAAATTCCAGACGAACCATGTGATCCTCAGGTTGAGGTCATGGGGGATGTCAAAGGTAAGGCTGAGCAAGTAAAAATACTCAACCTTGACCTGACAGACCAAGTATTGTTTCCTTAGATGAATATTAGTGTGTTATGGGACTTGGCTCTAGATGAAATGGGATGCATGCAGTTTTTCCCAAAGTCGAACTTCATCAACCTATTTAATTCCACCATTGTGCACCTCAAGGATCTACCAATTTTCAGGACCACTGGCGAGGTTGTGCAGTGCACCAAGTTTCTGATTAGTCAAGTGCAAAACAAGAGATTATGGCTCAATAAAAGGTATCCAATTCATGCAAGGGAAATCCAGAAACTCACTGGATTGTCCTTTGAGGGCGAGGACGTATCTAAAGGATTCCAAGACCCATGTAAGCATGGGAAAAATAAGGGTGAAGTCATCCTGTATGAGAAATTATATAGCCAGAGAGGCGGACACACAACCAAAATTGAGCCAGTTCTACCAGAGATGGTCTAAACATCTTGTTACGTGATCACTAGTAAGGTTATGTGCTCATACTATAAGGGTGAATTCACTTTAGACACTCACTCTATAGTGAAATTTTGCACAAACAAAGAAGTGTTTAACTGGTGCAGCTACTTGTTAGAGGAGTTCCTCATTGCTTGCGAGGAAGCTCAAGAGAAAGGAGGAACCTTCATCTATGGCTATTTTCTCATTTCATTTGCAATGTGGAAATGGCAGTCACCTATAGGAAGGAAATTGGCACCTACAGATAAGGGGAGCCTAGCAAAAATGTTCGAATCTTGGAATTCATGGTAGGACTTAGAGAACATGGAGTTCAACAACACAACATTCCTAAAGTGGTAGAACTAGCTCATATATGCAACTCAGTGGTTGTGCATATCGCAAGAGTTTTTAAATTTGAACACAAGGAACATAGCATTTGCACTAAATCACCACTACACTTTTGTCTAGATGAGGCATGCGAAGCCTAAGGACTTCTACACGAGTTCGCTACCCTTCTATCTTGATGAAGAATCCTTTGACAAAGAAGTCATGTCATGGAACGACATTAAGCACAACCCTCGTAAGTCAGGTATGCACTATGACTTGCCACCGGAGCTTCTAATGAAAAAGGGGCAGGAAGGAGAAGCAAGGATGAGTTTCGACGTAGAAGAGAAGAAGCAGAAGGTTTAACTTCCGACAAGTTCAGAAGAAGAAGAGTATGAGAAACCCCTGGAGTGGAAGAAGAGAACATTTTTAGTGTTTCTGTAGCTCCCAAAATAGGCCTTCCTATCATGTAGGGATGTCAATGAGATGCTCGTTGTTGCATTTATAGGATATGTCTCAGTAAAAATACCCTGAATATGTGTTTCCCCCGTAAAACTTATAAATCCACAACCGATATCCATGAATCTACCTCGAATCAGGACTGCCACTCATGCTTCCCAAACTGTTATTAACATCACAGATGACCTTGAGACATACACCACTGCATACATGGCCCTCATTACCAAGAAAGCCCCATCTCCACCACAAGACACCATTGTTCCCTCCCAACCCACTTCACCTGAACCAATGCAATTAGATATCCCTGAACCATCTGAGAATGTGGAAGAACCACCTACCTTGATTACTTCATCCTCGAGCCAGCCAATTGCTCCAAGTATACCCATTCTGGTCACTATGAATTTCACAAAAATTCCACAACCAAAAGTCCCACTACTTACTCCATTACCGCAAGTTCCAATCACCCAGAGTCCTCTCTCAACAGTTAGTGTTGAGATTCCAATTATGAGAAGCGAGACTCTGGAAATTTCACTACCTATAGAGACAAGAACACAAATGGTTAAAACAAAAATGAAAACACCATCAGGACATAGCACATCATCATTGAAAGAAAATTTGGAGCCATTGCTCCAGAATCCATAGCAGCGTGCAGAGCTACTACAACTTTGCTTGGAAAAGAGAGAGGTTCTCCCTCTACTTCCAATATCTATGAAGACCAGACTTGCACAACAATTGCAAGGTACATATCTAGGAGAAGAAGTAGTGGAGACACCCTCAGAAAAATCCATGGCTATCAGACTTCCACTTCAAGTTAGAATACCCCTGGACGCCACTCTTACATTTGGCGAGTTCGCTCATTTTCCAATGCCACAACTAGTACACCTCATCAGAGATTCTACTGACCAATTAGAGCATAGGATCCAACAGGAAGAAAGGGAAGTTGACTTCTGGAAGAAAGAAGGACTCTTGGCGCAAACAAGAAGAATGCAGGAGGATAAATTGAAGATTCAAGCAGAGCAGAAAGTTGAAAAATTAAAGGAAAGACTAAAAAAGTCCTAGACAACCTTCAGAAAGACAGTGCCTCAGCTACAAGAAACCAACACAATAGATGAACCAGTAGAGCAGATTGAATTGGTTTAAGTAGCCTAGACTGAGCTGGCAAAACGAGTTGAAAATATCAAAGTTAATTTGCACGAAAGCAAATCAGAAGTTGAATTACAATCCCACAAGCTCAAGGAACAATTGGAAAAGGTTGTTCTGGAAGGAAACACTGCATAAAAAGATTGTGGAGTGCACTACAATTTTCAAAGAGATCAGATATTGGATGGGAGTCATATCATGGCGTAACCTGACATTGGAGGACTTGTGCTCAAATATCCAATCCCTCAATGAGGAAGCAACCAAATCCCTAGATCCACTAGAACAATAGGAAAAGTTTGATGAAATTCAACAAGTATATAATGACCTAAATACACTGTTTGAAGCTTACCTACAGATGCATCAAGTGGAGGCTATTTCCGACTTAGAATGGAATTCCCTTGTTGCATACAAACCAAAAGATTCCACCATAGGCATAACCCAACAATTTGTTGTTGAAGCTTCAGTGATTGCTAGGAAGTGGTAGGACAAAGTTGAGAACTTCTAAGAAGTCAGGAAGCAATCTCTGGAACTGGTACCTGAATTGGGCCCTTCGTTTGAAGGAGCTAAATAATAAACATTCCAAGATGGAAGTGCAAGAAACCTGGAATAAGAAGGCAAGGACAAACAACAAGCCAACCCAGAGACCACGAAAGAGCTAAATACTTGACTCAGGGTGAGTCAAGGATTGTGTTCGGAGCCTATTAGGCCCTTCGTTTTGATAAATAGAAGTTGCATAAGATATATTATAACTTTGTTTTGATAAAAATAAGTTGCGTAAGCCATTTTGGAATCAAACAACCGACTAAAGGAAGGGACAAAAAGTAGATAAAAGGGAATGCACAACAAGAAACAGTTGGAATAGAAAAAAAGTTGGAGGGACAGTGTAACACCAGTTTTGGGAGAAAGAGGTTGCAACCGAATCAAGAAGAAGAGAGAACTCTCAAGTTATCAACTAGAAATCCTGGATCATATTATACATATATGGTATCAATATGATTGTAAAGGTTTGTTGTTGTTTCTAGTGTTATTTTTGTTATCATTCATGTTGTTAGTTTAGCTAAGTCCCAAGATCTGGGTTCAGAACCAGACTGATAATGTAATAGATTCATGTAGTATTGTAGTGTTGGAAAAGAGCAAGGAACTAAAACAAACTTGTCTCACAATAGTACATAAGCATTTTCTATCATCTTTGGCATGACCAATTGTATCTATAACTCAAGTTGATCTTGTATTTTGAGAAGAAAACCTGTTATATGATAATACAGCGGGAGACCCAAATTTTCTTGAAAATAACTTGTGTACTTAGTATTCTAAATCTATTGAATGTTATACTATGTTATATTTTATGTATGATATGCTTAAATTGTTATAGATTACATGTGAGTGACATCACAACTCTATTTTTCCCATTCTCAGTTAGGTAAAGTTCAGGACTACAAAAAATTAAGCTATCTTGCGCATGTACGATATGAATCTTGATGTTTCAAAGATTTTCCTAAGTATTCTTCTTACCCTTCCCTATCCTATTTGTCTCGGTTGTGCTTCGGGTGAGACTTATTTCCTCCCAAAAAGATGAAAATTCCAGTGCACTAGACTACATCGGTACCTTTTGTTGGTAACTTGAGAAGGACCCTGGTCTAATCAGTTATGTGCCAACAATACCCTTTGACTTAGACTTTCTACTGGATAATTTTCCTTTATCTCTGTCAACCAGTCGACCTCTCACCACTAAAGCATCTTTGGTCGATACTTACATGTTCTTTCTTCTCATTTCTTCTGATAGTAGAGATGCAACCATGTCTTCTATTGCTAATGTGGTTGTTTTAATCTGTATAGCCACTACTAATATTTCCCAAGAGTCTGGCAAAGAAAATAATAGACTAATACATTTCTCCTCCTCAGTGATTTTAATATCCACAGAAGATAACTAGATTATAAAGGTTTTAAACAAATTTAAATGCTCGGTCACCGAACTGCTATCACTCATCCTTGGAAGATACAATTTATTTATGAGAAACAACTTATTTTCCAAGGATTTATACTGGTACAATCTCCCCAACTTGTCCCACAGTTTCTTGGTCAAATCTTCACCTGAGACATTCAGCAGTACTGAATCTGCAAGACAAATTTGAATCATACTCCTTGCTCTTCTCTGGAGTTTCTCCCATTCTTCTGTCAACATGGTACTTGGACATAATGTTTTCCATTGTTCTGGATCTACAAGGAGATCTTCAATTTTAAGCTTACAAAGCTCAAAATTCTATCCATTGAATTTTTCGATCTCTATTCTCGAGTTGCTCACCATTCTTTAACAAAATTCTTTAATTATTTCTAACTTATGACTCTTACTGAACCTAGGGTTTAGCTCAGATCCAAGGTTGTTAAGCCAATCTTATTCATTCAAAATAAAAGGTTACATGTATAACCTTGGTCCACACCTAAGACATAATCGACATCATACCCTCTTGCTTTCACAAGAACAACCCTGTAGCCAATTCGGCGTACATCTACATGACCATCAACATCTACGATTTCATCTAAATATTACATCATTCAAGATTATCTTTTACAACACCACAACACACCTTCTTTATCGGATTTACAATACAAAAATACCTAAATAAAAGGTGCCCAGAAATGGTTACAGATCCACACATATCATTGGCTACAAATGTTGTGAATCTCAGGATTTTGTTACATTTGACTACCAGTTGACCTTCATTTGGTCTTTAGTCGGTTGCCACACACCTTCCTATTGATCTATTTTTGGTTGACCTCTTCGAATTTATCTGGTCAACCCACCTCAAGCTTCAACTTGTTGTTGATGTCTTTGAATTCATCTTTACCTGGTCGAACCACCTTGACCTTCGACTTGTTGTTGATTCCTTCAACTTTGTCTTTACTTGGTTGAAACACCTCGAACTTTGACTTCGACTATTAGTCAATCCACCTCGATTATACTTTCACTGCAAAGAATATAACAACCCAACATAATCAAATGAGAGAGCTAGGTCACTTGGTTTAAATGTCTTCTTTCTGATAAATTTTTCATTCCACCTTGATCTTTGTTGTTGAATGATGGTAGTATGTTGAACTATATCTTGTCGGATCTCGTCCAATTCATTGAGTTGGGTCAACCTCTGTTTTTTTTCTTCTGAAATATCCATCCCAAGTTTGGTTTTTGTTCTGAAAGTATTGATTTGGAATTCAATAGGCAGTAAAACTTTCTTTCCATACACAATATCGTATGGTGTGTATCTAATAATGTTCCTCCATGTGGTTCGATAAGCCCAAAATGCCTAAAAAATCCTATATTCCCAATCTCAGTGATGTGATTTAACAATTTTGGTCAAGATAACTTCAAGTACTTTGTTTGTGGACTCCACTTTCCCATTGGCTTGTGGATGGTAATGGGACGACTTTCGATGCTTGATCTTGTATTACTCTATGATAATCTGAACACGTTTTGACGTAAATTGAGCACCTGGATTTGTTACAATTTATCTTAGGACACCAAAACGAGTAAATATGTCCTCAAATAAAAAATCCACAACAGATTGTTCATTAGCATGCAAAATAGGTTTAGCTTCTACCCATTTAGTGACATAATCAGTACGTACCAAAATATACCTTTTCTTTCTAGATATTGGAAAAATAGGCCCTACAAAATATAAAGCCCATTTTTCAATGATTCTATGAGTACCTGAGGTTGTATATGCATTTTGTTTACTTGCACCAATCTAGGCACCCACTAGCAACTTTCACAACTTCTAACATATTTCTTGGAATCTCTAAAAAGAGTGGGCCAATAATACCCTAGACGAAGGAATTTATATGCAGTTCGTTTATCAACAAAATGGTCTCCACATGGTTCATCGTGGAATTCCTTCAATATGTAAAATATTTCATCCTCACATACACACCTCTGAATGATAATATCAAGTCCAATACGAAAGAGTTCTCCACCAATCCATGAATAAGTGGCACTAAATTTGATAATATTTTGTTTTTCTTTTGTAGAAAGATGTTGTGGTAACTTTCCTATAGCTAAATAGTTGGCAATATATAAAAACCAAGGATTTTTAGTAGATATCACAAAAAGATGTTCATTGGGAAAATCATCGTTAACGGGAATTAATTCACCTTCATTGTGAATCCTAGAAAGGAAATAAGCTACTACATTTTCCTTACCAGATCTATCTAGTATAGTGATATTAAATTCTTGTAATAAAAGAATCCACCTAGTAATCCTTCCATTAGTAATTGATTTATTAATTAGGTATATAATGGTTGAATGATCACTGTGAATGAAGACTTCATATCCTGTAATGTAGTGCATAAATTTATTGATCACATGAACTATTGCAAGGAACTCTTTTTCAGTAATTGTATAGTTCAATTCAGGGGGTGTCAAGTTTTTACTCACAAAATAGATGGCATAAGATAATTGATTTTATTTTTTACCTAGAACTGCTCCTAAAGTTGTGCCAAAGGCATCTATAGATATGTGAAATGGAAGGGACCAATTTGGTGCTCTGAAAATAGGGGCTATAGAAATTTTCTCTTTCAGAGTTTCAAAAGAAATTTGACATGAAATGTTCCAAAAAAATTCATTCAATAATGGGGATGCGACTTTTGTGAAATTTTCAATGAAATGTCTATAGTAGCCAACATGGCCTAGGAAACTTCTAACAACATTTTGATTTTTGGGTACTGGAATATTGGAAATGACATCTATATTTGTTGGATCCACTTTTATACCTGCAGAAGACACATGGTGACCCAAAACAATTCCTTCAGTCAGTAATATGTAATATTTCTCACGTCTTAATGAAAAATTAGTTTCCTGACATCTATTTAAAACTTTTTCCAAATTTTATAATGCTTCTTCGAAAGTATTTCCATAAACAGTGAAATCATCCATATATACTTCTACACAATCATAGATAAGGTCAAAAAAGATACCTACTACAACATGTTGAAATGTCACAGGTGCATTACACAAACCAAAAGTAAGTACTTTGTAGGCGTATGTTCCTGAAGGACATGTGAATGTTATTTTATCTTGATCCTCTGGAGCTATTTTTATTTGGTTATAACCACTAAATCCATCCAAAAAGGAAAAGTGTTTTTTACCTGCTAATGTATATAAGACCCGATCTATAAAATGTAGAGGAAAGTGATCTTTCTATGTTTCTTTATTCAATTCCCTATAATCTACACAAACCCGACATTTTATGTTTTTCTTAGGAACTATATCTAGTGGAGATACTCATTGGCTGTTAGAAATTGGATATATAAAATTGACATTGAGTAACTTGTGCAACTCATCTTTCACAATTTATTTCAAGACTGGATTCATTCATCGTTGATGCTGCCTGGCAGGCTTAGAATTATCCTCTATGTACGTATGATGAATACATGTATTAGGGTGGATTCCATGCAAGTCATTATATTCCCATGCTAATGCTCCAGAAAGTTTTTGTAGTGTCTTGACTAATTACTTTTTTTGAATTTCCTCAAGTTTAGAATTGATATTTAAGGTTTTTCCTTGAAATATTTCAATAGCTTCATTACTTGACCTTGATGTGGATGCACTAGAAGACATTGATTCAGATATTGTTGATAAGGTATCCATAATACAACTTTCTTGAAAATCCTAATCCAAGATATATTTATGATCAAAATATTGCCCCCATGATAGTGAGTAAAATCATAATTATTAATGAAATAGATGATTTGATTTTCCTCAATATCATTTTTGAAATTCATAATTTGATCAATAGTTAAAATAGATTGCACTATTTCCTATTTATCATTTGTTTCTTGAAAGCATTGTGTAAATTTAGATTCAGATAAAGCTTTAGCAGGTGGATATAAATTAAATTTATTTACTGAATCCCCATGCGCAATTGTCATATCCTCTGATTGACAATTGATGAATGCATCTGTTGTAGCTAACCAAGGTCTTCCTAAGATTAATGGGTGTCCCCCTAAGTTCGATTTTGGTTGTAAAACCATGAAATCTATAGGGTACTCCTAGGAATCAAAGGAGACTATTATGTCTTTTAATACACCTTTTGGTTTTGTTGTTGATCTATCTACTAATTGCAAAACTATGGGTGTATTACAGAGATTAAACAATTGCAATTTATCCATGGTATATTTTGTCATTACATTGATTGTTGTTCCTAAATCTATTAATGTGTTTTCTATTGCAACATTATTCATGTTGATTTTTACAATGGGACTATTAGGATCTTCATATTTTTGCATATAAATTCTACCTGACATAAGATCTACTAATTTACCCATTACTTGCACTATTTGTGGGTCCTCTTTCCTTCCTGCTTTCTTGATACATAATTCCTTTATTGTATTTGCATAAATTGGAATGTCTTTAATTTTTTGCATTAATGGAATTTTCATGCAAACATTCTTTAACTCATCTAATAAATCATATATTGTTTTAGTGATTTTCTTTTCTAATGTTAACCTCTCTAGGAAAGGTGGAGAACTAGATTGTTGATTTTGATTTATAGTACATGAAGAAGTTTGATTCATTGGATTAGTACTAATATTGTTGTCTATTTGGTTAGGAGTTTCCTCCTCTATAGGTTTTTCAACAATAATAGGTGCATTTTGATGCAATACTTTCCCTGATCTAAGATGAATATCATTTACACCAAGAGAAGTAATCATATAAGTGGGAAATTTTTGTAGCTCAACATTGTAAGAAGGTTTTGATACTATATCAATGGGCTTAGCAATGGGTTGTGAAGGTAGTTAGGTTGGTTTTGGAGGTTGGGTTGATGGTAATATAAGTTTTTTTGGTTGTGAAATTTGTGGTTGTGGTGACTAATTGAAATATGGTTGTGGGGGATAATGGTTTTGTATAGGGTATTAGGTGTATTGTTGTTGCATAGGATAAGGTTGGGTAGGCATGGTTCCATTGACAGATCCTGATCGGGATTTTATGAGCAGAATGAAATGAATATGAATTTTTATCAAAAGATGCTTAATACATAATAACAAATATACAATAAAATTGGTTTCTATTCAATAAGGAAATAAGTTGAAACTGTAAAATGTAGCGGAAAAAAAGATTGTTATAATGGTGGAAGCTTACATTACAATGAGGCTCTCAAGGCCTTTTTACAATAAACAAGAATGTCAAAAACCTTAGACATCTAAAAACCTAACCCTAGGATATGAAGCGCCAAAAGTCATGTGGGCCCTGTTTGGGTAAGTTAGTACATCAACTTCCCGGGGTCGTAACTTTTGCATACGATATTTTTTTTAGGCACACAATAGCCCGTTGGAAATATCTATCTGAGGAATACACATGGTGCTTGTGGCAAGCCCTAAAAACATTGTTTAGGGCCTCAAAACGACCCCAGAATGTAGGGACCTGGAAACTAGGAAAAAACTGTCGAACTAGAAAACTGCCAAAATGAGCCAGTTGAAATAGGTGGGAGGCCAACGACATCCATATGGATCAATCCTCCCCCATTAGGAAGCAATGTTATCCATTTCATTGATTTCCCCCATTAGATGAAGAAATTTATGCTAAATTTGGCCCCAGGTGAGCCACTTGCCTTGGTGTAGGAGTTGCCCTACTTTGGTAACTTGATAAAGCTGTATCCTTTGCTAGCAAGTGCCCTTGACCTATTTGTACACAATATGATCACTGGTTGCATGTTTTATGCAGTCAGGGTTGATATCTATTGGTGTCAGTTGTTCTGCTATCTCTGAGGTGTCCAATAATGGTGGGAAATAAGGTCGAAGGAGATCCACGTTGAACACTGGGTGCAGACCAAGGAAAGGAGGAATGTTGAGCGCAAAAGCATTATCACCCACAGCCTTGGTTATGGTGTACAACCCATAACGGAGTGGGAGAAGCTTCCAATGGGGTCTGGTAAGGCATTCTTTCTGCAAATGCAACCAAACTTTGTCGCCCACCTGAAACTTATGTGGCACGTGATGTTGATCATGGCGCTACTTGTACTTGTCATTGGACTTATATAGGATATCCTGAACCTATTGGCGGATGTGTTGGATCAGCTCAATTAATCAGGTGGATTTTTCATCTTTAGTTGGATCAATAGATGATTCAACTGAGGTGACCACAAGGGGTAGTGCAACACCTATGGGACCCAATGGTTGGAATCCCAACCCCACCTAAGAGGGGTTGTGGTCATTTGAGCTATGCAGAGCTCAGTTGTAGCTATGTTGGACATAGGGAAGACTCTCATCCCATGTGTGAGGGTGCTTGGAATTATACATGTGTAGGATATGCACGATCATTCTATTTACAACCTCGGTTTGGTCATCTATCTGGGGGTGGAAGGTCGTGGATTTGTTGAGCTTGGTGTCTAGCAATAACCAAAGGCTTGACCAGAATGTGTTGAGAAATTGATTGTCCTGATCTAAGACATTGGTTTGTGGGATTCCAAAATTTACCCATACTCATTCAAAGAAGATCTTGGTAGTGGCCTCTACTGTGTTGCTTTTCTTGCAGGCATCCATAATCACCATCTTAGAAAAGCAATCAACAACCACAAAAAAACAGTCATCTCCCCACTTGGTGGACGAGAGGACCGACATGTAGTCCATGGATATGGATTCCCATGGCCTATCAGGAGTAGGAATATGGATGTACAGGACCTATTTCTTAGTGGTCAATTTGGTAATAGCACAGGCAGTGCAAGACCTAATATACTTGCTAAACTCTTGTCGAAGTTTGGGCCAATAGAAATGTTTCTGCAACATTTCCATTATCTTTTTAATGTTGAAGTGTCCTGACACCTGATTGTAGTGGGATTCCCACATTAGCTTCACTCGCTCGCTTGATGGAACATAGATATGGCACAGACGACACAGCAACCCATCCTAAAAATGGAAATTAGCGACAATTGTGTTTCCACCCAACATTTGGTAGGTCATGGCAAAGTCTGGGTTTGTCTTATACAGTTGGAGCCATCTAGAGGTCTCATGGCCGTAAGAGTCTAGTACCGTGGTGAGTGCCACAACTGGCGTTCTACTAAGACAATCAACGATGGTTGGTTCTTCCTATTTTATACTTGATGTTGAGGTGGAATTGTTGCAAGTATGTGGACCACTTATGATGGTGGTCATTCTGCAATTTTCCTCTTGTCTGCATGAATTGAAGTGGCTTATGATCAATGTGGATGATTGTCTCCTTCCCAAGAATGTAATGTCTCCATTGGCGACAGGCTTGCACAATCAAGTACATTTTTTTGTTGTAAGTAGGGTACTTACGGATAACATCTGAAAGTGTCTCACTATGATAGGCCATGGGGTGGTTGTGCTGAGTGAGAACGATGCCCACAACATAGTCTGAAGCATATGTCTCGATATCAAAGGGTTGATGCAGGTCCGGTAGTGAAATTAATGGGGTTGAGCACAAGCACTACTTGAAATCATCGAATTCTTGTTGTTGGGACTAGACCCACACAAGCTTCGCCTTACCACCACCCCTGGTTACTTGGCCGAGGGCCCATGTAATATGGGAGAATCCCAACAAAAACCTATTGTACAAATTGGCAAGGCCGAAGAAGATTCAAAGCTCTGTGAGTGTGGTTGGGGTTATCTAGTCACGAAAGACTTGGATCTTGGATGGATCCACATGTACACCATTTTGATCAACTATGTATCCCAGGTAATGGACCATGTCCATGCTGAAGGAACATTTTTCCAAGTTGGTGTATAGCTTGTGTTGTCGCAGGGTGTGCAGAACCTGCTGAATATGCTGCAAGTGTTATTCCCAAGTCTTGTTGTAAATGATAATGTCATCCATATACACCACTACAAAAGTATTGGTGAATGGTCACAGGATATCATCCATCATCCTCATGAAAGTGGTTGGTGATTTTTTCAAGCCAAAGGGCATGACCAACCATTCGAAAAGACCTTCCTTTGAATTGATGATAGTCTTCCATACATCTGTATGTTCTATCAGGACCTAGTGGTAGCCAGACTTCAAATCAATCTTACTGAAGTATTTGACCCCCATGAGTTGATCAAGGAGGTATTTGATTCGGGGAATCAAGTACCAGTTTTTTATTGTGATTTTATTCAAGTTCCGGTAATCAATGCAGAGTCACCAAGTTCCATATTTCTTTTGTACCAACATGATTGGACTCTCGCAAGGTGATGATCTGGGATGAATGTGCCCCTTTTGGAGAAGTTATTGGATCTGTCTCTTGATATCCTCATTCTCTAACTAAGAGTGGTGGTAGACTGGCCCATTGGGTAGCGATGCATCAGGGGTTAGATCGATGGGGTGCTTGACCTGAAAGTGCATAGGTACCCCGGTAGGTGAGGAGAAGATATCTAAGTATGCTTCCATGACCTTATCCACTTGCTTCTGTTGTGTGGAGAGGTCAGACATAGAGACTCTAGATGTGGCTGCAATCTTTCCCTCATTCTGAAAGCGAATCATGAAGAAGACAAACTTCCCCATCTAAGAGATGACCTTGTTACATTTCTTGGCAGAGATCAAGGAAATAAAACTAGGTGGGACTGCCTCTGGTATCCTGTACAATTTATTGTTCAAAGTAATAATAACACTGTGAGGCCTAAACTCATATACAACATGGAGTTTCCATAAATATGGTTGGCCCAAAATAAAATTACAAACTTTGAGAGGGGAAACATCACACAATACCTCATCTTTGAAGGGCTTGATGTCATATGGAAGGCGACATTGTTGGTTGACGCATATGTTGCTTCCTTGGCGGAGCCATCCAATGGTGTAAGGTTGTGGGTGTGGCACTGTTAGTAGGGCGAGTCACTTGAAAACCTCTGCTGATATGAGGTTCTTATAGCTACCGCTATCAACAATGAAGTGCAATGGGGTACCCTTTACCCACATCTTTGAAAGAAAAAGGCATTCTCCTTCGTCTCACTCATCTGGTTCACCGGGATGGAGCTTGGTGGTAGAAATGGTAGCACTGGGTTCTACATCAATGATCTGTCTCCCCCTTTCTAGTTCTGACTCAGAGTCAGAACCTGGATCTGATTCAAAGGCTTTCACCTCAGCCACCAACGACTACTTTGAGAAACAATCAACAATGTTATGCTAGGGGCTCTTATGGAAGTCACACCACCTCCTAGTATCTTTCTTTGTCTTTCTAGTGTCCTTCTTTGCTTGCATCCTAGACTGGTTGTCCTAAGGCGATTTGTCTTTTCTCTGTCCTTTTTTCTATGGGTTGGGGCCGCCCTTTCCTATCTTTTTCTGTGAGGGTGTTATAACCCTAAATTTCACTATACATGCATACCTTGCATTTGGCCCTCTTACTTGCTATTTTTCCCAAGACATCATTGAGAAGCTCTTCCTAAAAACCATATTTTTGAAGATGTGCATGCCCTGCACCACTATTTCCCACGTACACACACTTTCTGCACCACTACAGCTCGTGTACGTATGCTATTTTCACCATTACAGCCCGCATATACCCACAAATGTTGCAAAAATTAAAAAGTTGCAAGGAATTTGTTGAGATTATGGGCTATTGGGTAGTTTTCCAACTGTCCCACCACCTATAGCCTGTCACCCAACCGAATAACCATCCTTTTGTCATATAAAAGGAGGTTTTGGGGTCTCATTCCCGGGAGAAGCATAAGAACGGTGAAACTCTACCCGTTTCACATCCCCTCCTTGCCCCAAGAATTTGTATCCACCTTGTGAGTTTTGATCCAGAATTGTCCATTATTTCCTTTTTCCTCCATTATAAGCCTATGCCATTTCCCTAGAGAGAAGTGTGAGAGGAGAAAGATACGTGGAAGCGCAGTTGGAGCTTGGTGAAGAGGAACCCAAACCAGGTTCGAGGAGCAGTCGTCGATCTCATTGTAAGTAAACTTTGTGATATTAATAAAAGGAATACTTTTTCTATCCCGCAATATTATGTGTTCAATCTTTATGTTTGATTTATGTTTTATACTAACATCTAACCCACAAATTCATATATGAGATACATATTCAAAGTTTCTTGTTTTTCCTTTTGTGAATGCGGGTCATCATTGGGAGGAGACTTGTAGTCAAGGAGCAATCGAACGTGAAAGGATTGACACCAGACACAGAGTTTAAGGTAGAGTTACTAGATCTTTTCACTTTGTATTTCTTGTATGAATGTGGGGTATATTTTGGGTAGTCTAAAGAGTAGGAGACTTTTAGACGGTTAGATCTGCCTACATGTTGAGCCCTAGTGTATTCCATAGGGGGGTTTTCCCGCTATAGCAGAACTGGCGACCATACTGGGGAAACCTCTAGGGTTTTAGGGGATAGTTTATGGGTGTTTTAATTGGTTTGATTACCTTTTTTGAGTTTTTGTAAGTTGTTGAGTCTTTAAGGGATTTTGGTTTTCCATACTAGTACTCCCTGCCTTGTCAACCTGACTGTTAGTTTTATTTTTTGAGAAGTTGCAGAGGTGTACGCGGCCTGTAGTGGGTCTGTATGCATACATACATGCCCTACCTTTAGACAACCCACGTATATACTCAGGTTGCTTAAGTGTCAGTAACGTGCCTATGTCAAGAAACATTTTCCTTAAGAAGGGACATTCAACCTCTTCCCTGATTGAAGTCTGACTTCTCATGGGTTTCTCAATTTAGTACTGGTCTTTGTTGTTACAGTCTTTAGCCTAGGTTTGATGTCAATTTGCTTATCTTTTAAAATATTGCTTGTGTTTTCTTTGAAAGGGTTTTAGACGAGTTTGTGAGTCTTTTCTAATCATCTTGTTTAGTATCGTCAGTGACTCCCTGCGATCCGCAGTAGGCCAGAAGTTAGTGTTTGGTCTTTTCTTGTCTTCACATTTTCCACTTTTGCTTGCTTTAAAGAAAAATAAAAATAATTTATTTCAAGTTTCTTGTTTGAAGCATAAAAAAAATATAAAAAAAAAATTAGCATATTCTTGTGTTTTCTTCACATCTTGAAAGCATTTCAAAATAAAATAAGAAAGATAATCCTTCTTTGCTAGTGTTCTTATAAGTTTCATTTTTCACAAGAATCTTAACAACATCAGTTGCACTACCAAAAATTTTGAGTAAATCAATCCTTAAAAAGAACGCATAATCCAAAATTAACTAGACTTTTTATGTTTGTAGGGTCAACCAACTAGTTTAGGGTTAGGGCCTTGAATTAGGTTGGAGATGAAACTCTTCAAGGCTGTTAAATCAAACATTGGATTCTGTGTTAAAGAGTGTAAAACGTCCACTAAACGTGAAATTTATCCGGGACCCCCCTCTAACACAGGGGCTACACACAAGGTCGTTTGCGGAAAGGTAGCAGAGATAACCCCTCCAAAGTCGAACCAAGCGTAGTGGGGAACGCATATTGAGGACTTGTCATGGGATATTGTCGGTTGCATTTTCCTACGGAGCTTCGTGGACCCTGAATCGATTTGGGATCCTCAATTTTCTTCCGGACCACTTGCTCTCGATACCCTCGGTAGGTTTCAGGCTTGTTACCCTACTCATTGAGGTCCACCCAACTGTCGACTGTACCCGCTTGGTGACTTTATTCGTGATCTAGAAACTTAGTTGCCTTTATTTTAGGGGCTTACACAGGTTACTATGGGGGTATACCATAGTACCTAGGGAAAACGTCGGGTCACACTTTGTAGAGTATACCCAAAGGGTGCTTCCGTGTTCGAGTTGCACTTGCACCGGTAAGTTTCTCTAGTATTGGCTGGCATAACTGTCCTTCCAACTAGATAGTGGTCTGCTTGATTTTCCCTTAGGAAGTTTTTGTGTGTGCTCTGTGCTCCCGAGTTTTCCATAGTGAGTTAGTCATTCATTTCTTTGGGTCTTTGACCTAAGGTGGTAGACCGCCCACTCCGCTGGTCGTGAGGACCTTTTGGTCTTCCGTTTAGAAACGTGGAGTTGCCTCATTATAGGCGTTGTTTTGATAACACTAGTTCGCCGGAGTCAGTGTGTGAGACTTTTATGGACTTGAATGATCCTGCAAGGGGAGAATCTATGCATAAGATCTTCATGGCTAAAGTTCCTAATGATACCAACCAAGGAACCCCTTCACAAGGGGATTCTTGTTCTTTTCCTTTCTTCGGAAACGTTGGTGTCTCTTTGATGGCCACTTTGTACATTATTGGGTTGAATGTGGGACTACTGGTTTGGTTGGGTACCATTCCAAATGTCTCAAATTCTATTGAAACTTCTCAGTTAAACACTTTATGTCATGGGAATCATGTTTATTTTCCTTCATCAACAAAGTCTTCTCCTCCTCCTTCTCCCGCCTCTAGTGAAAGTACAGTTACTAGTAACCGGAAGTCTAAACGAAATAGAAAGAGGAAGAATAGGAAGAAGAAATCACCAACCTCTGTAAGTCATGTTGGAGATAGGTCATCAACCTCTACAAGTCATGTTGAAGACCAGCACCCAGCCTCTACAATTCATGTTGGGGGCAAGCACCCAGCCTCTGCAAGTCATGCTGGGGGAAAAATTCCAGTCACTGCTAGTCATACTATGATATTGGCAATAGGTTTATAGCCGCTGCTAGTCATGCTAGGGGCATTGATTCTATTGAGAAACATAGACAGATAGGACGTAATCCTAAGTTCCCTTGTAAGATTTGCAAGGGAGATCACCTTACTCATTTGTGCCCTGGCATTCCATAGGTACAAATATTGTGGTCCCTGTCTGCAAGCTCTTCTAATTCTGAGTCTTCTGAGGTTTCCTCACAGTATATTCAACCAATGGTTGAGAAACTGGTCATGCCGATGCATTATTCAACTGATCCCACTCCTCTTTTGGGGGGTGATGTGCATGTAGACCATGTAGTCTCGCAGCGTATTCAACCATTGGTTGATGAAGTGGTCATGCCGATACAGTTGTCGAATGATCCCAATCCTCTTTTGGGGGATGAGGTGCCTTTAGACCATGTAGTTTCACAGCCTATTCATCCATTGGTTGAGAAAGTGGTCATGCCGATGTAGTCGTCGACTGATCCCACTCCTCTTTTGGGGGGTGAGGTGCCTTTAGACCATGTAGTCTCGCAACCTATTTAACCATTGGTTGAGAAAGTGGTCATGCCAATGTCATCTTCGGCTAATCCCACTCTTCTCTTGGAGAGTGTCGAGTCTACCAAAGTGGTCACACCAATGCAATCTTCAGTTGATCCCACTCTTCTATCGGGGAGTGATGTGTCTACCGACTATGTTTTTAGCATTTCCATTTTAGTACTTTCAGAACAAGGGGGCATTCCTCTCACTTTGAGAAAACCCCCTCCAAGCCCTAGGATGGTTTCCTTTGATTGGAATGACCTTGTTGAGCCTCGTCTTCCTTCTTATGCACCTTTTCAAATAAGGGTTGAAGTTAATTCAACAAACATTTATCGATGTATTGTGGATGAAGGAGCCTCTGCAAGTATTTTATCCTCCTCGGTTTGGAAAGTCTTGGGATCTCCCGAGCTTGTGTCTACTTCACATGAGTTGTTGGATTTTGACATACGTCCTAGTGAATATTGGGGAGTTCTTCCTCAGTTGCCTATCTCATTAAGTGAGAATATTTTCCTTGTCGATGTTATAGTGGTGCAAGGCCCGTTAGATTTCAATATGCTTATCGGGCGTGATTATGTATATGCTATGAGCATTGTGGTGTCTACGCTCTTCCTGGTGATGCATTTCCCTTATAATGGAAGCATTTTCACTATCGACCAACTAACATCTGATAATCACCATCCTGATTCGACGTTATTTCAGGCTGCCCCTTTATATGTTCCTATTGTTCATGTAGACTATCCCCTGCCACAGGTTAATTATGTGGCGTCTTATCCTCGGTATTCAATTGCTTCTGAGCAGGAACCTGTGTAATCATGTTTTCCTTCTCGAGACTTGGTCTCAGCAATTGATCCATTGGTTTATCCAATGGGGGCATGGGAGCCCTTGCTTCCCCCTATAGTTCTAAGTGATCTTGAGTCTCCTTCTGAGTCTAATATCATTGTTTGTATATCCTCAAGCCCTCGTGCTTGTGATTTTTTGATGATAGACTATGCCAGTCCTCACGAGAGCCTCCACCGTCATATGGAATATGGTCAATCTACTTCACCCTTTGGGATTGTCAACCCTCGTTTGCGTGATTTCTTGAATTTTTAATTACCTTTATATGAGGCTATCCTTGAAGCCATGACTACGGTTTCTATACCGTGGGAGGACTTACACCATGGTTTGTGCTTTCTTCCCTTTTGGGAGACTTTCCAAGTTGGCTATATAAGAGACTCTTGGTCTGAGCCTAGCAGTGGGCACTACCTGAACCAGTTTCATACATGAGTCGTAGCCCCCTGGAGTCTTCTTTAAGCCCTTTTCAAACTCTCTAAACATGAAAATATTTTCGAGCGATCTTGTTTTCCTTCACGCTCGCCAAACTAAAATTTGAAGGCACGTATGTCCAATGGTAGTTTACCCCTTTTTCAGTCTGGATGATCAATTGTACGAACAAAGGTACGCTCTAGGAACTTCGGTTCGCTAGAAGATTATTCTCAGGTATAAGTTTAACCCTTTTTCGGGCCTGAGGAACTAAATTTATGAAAAAGGAACCCCCACGGAGTCCATAGTCAAGATCTTTTCAGACTCCCTAAAATTGAAAATATTGTTGAGTGACCTTGTTCCTTCACACTCGTTAAAATGGTCCAGAAGAACATCCCCTACGGAATCCATAGTTAAGCTCTTTTCAGACTCCTTAAAATTGAAAAGATCGTCGAGTGACCTTGTCCTTTCACACTCATTAATTCGTTTAGAAAAACATCTACTGGCATGAGTTTACCCCTTTTTCTGGCCTATAGATTAAGGAGGAAAAAGGTAAAACTCAGGAGATTCGTCTCGCCGGGAGAGTTATCCTAAGTATGTTTTATACTTTTTCGAGCTAAGGAGACTAAATCTAGAAAAAGGCTATGAGTCCATAGTTAAGCTCTTTTCAGACTCCTTAAAATTGAAAAAATTGTCGAGTGATCTTGTCTGTATCACACTCATTAAAATGGTTTTGAATATACGTCTTTTCGGTGCTATTTTATCCCTTTTTCGAACCGACTAAACTACTTTCGAAAAAGGTACCCCAGCGAAGTCTTCTTTTATGCTTTTTCAGACTCTCTAAAAATGAAAAACCATCGATCTTACCTTCTATGGGCTCGTGAAAAATACATTGAAGGGGGTTTCATCGTGTCCTTCTAATCACACTTGCATACCTACGTATTTGGCCTAATGATAGCTCCATGTTACTCTCAATTGAACCTTTGAAACATGCCTTATACGCAATCCTTGTAGCACTTTTCTTCTGCAGCGTGACACCTTGACCCATAGAGGAATTTTCTCGAGTGTCCTTTCCTTGCACATGTATCCTTGCTATGAGCATAAGTGTGTTCCTTGTGCTTGGAACTAGTATGCTTTGCGACACTCGTTCCTCCTTTGTAAGCTAGCAGTATTTTATTCCTTTTCAAGATCTTCAAAATATTGAAAAAGACAAAAAAAATCAAATATACCCCAAAAAGAGGATGGGAAAAGTATTTTCTTATTATGGAAGCACAATGAGTCGCCCTTGGAAAAATCAAATCCTTTCGTTTGTCGTCAAGCATTGGGATTTAATATGACCTTAGGAAGATGTTCTCACTACATAGAGTTGTGTCCTCCTCCATTTGGTTATTCTTCCAAACATATGGAGAGTTTGTGTTGCCTCCTGCATCGTAGACTTATGTCAATGTCATGTTATCTAAGTCTGATCATCTGTCATGTTGTTGTCCAAGGGAATTTTAACCCAACCTGAGTCGAACTTTCTACAGTTTGTCTCTTTCCCTCATGCCTGACCATCCCCATAAGTCTAATCAAGTCTTTGTTTGAAATTAATGAATTTCTATGCCCGATCACTGATATCCTCTTGTCTGTTCCCCGATGAGTCGTCGAAGACCTATGGGTAGTGAAGTTGTACACCCACATTACACTCCTACGTGAGTTTTGAAGATCTTGAAGTTGTTTCTCGAGATCTGAAGGCCTCATATCTAGACATCAGGTGTCATTTGGCTTCTTGAAGATGGATACTATACATGTATATCTTTGATTTTGAGATGTAGATCTGTTGTGTATTGCTCGCAACTACACTTTATATAGTTATATGACATGGATATGCAATGTATTTGATTGGAAACCATGATTTATTTCATCATGAGCATGGGTATGCCTGCCTCGGTGAGACAATTATTATTTTTCCAGATGGCACCTCCCGAACTCTGGTCCCGGGCTCACTCGCTTCATACGTTGATGAATATTTGTAATGTATTTCGGCCACCAGATGCTATTCTAACCTCACACATTAGGGGGAATTTGTTATAACCCTAAATTGCGCCATACATGCATACCTGACATTTGGCCCTCTTACTTGCTATTTTTGCCAAGCCATCACTGAGCATCTCTTCTTAAAAACCATATTTTTGAATATGTACGTGCCTTGCAGCACTAATGCCCATGTACACACGCTTGTTGCACCACTACAGCTCGCGTATGTACGCTATATGCACCATTACATCCTACATATACCCACAAATGTTGCAAAAATTAAAAAGTTGCAAGGAATTCGTTGAGATTACGGGCTATTGGGTAGTTTTCCAACTGTCCCACTGCCTATAGCCCATCACCCAACCGAATAACCATCATTTTGTCATATAAAAGGAGGTTTTGGGGTCTCATTCCCAGGAGAATCATAAGAAGAGTGAAACTCTACTCATTTCACATCCCCTCCTTACCCCAATAATTTGTAGCCACCTTGTTAGTTTTGAGCCAGAATTGTCCATTCTTGCGTTTTTCCTCCATTATAAGCCTATGCCATTTCCATAGAGAGAAGTGTGAGATGAGAAAGATACATGGAAGCGTAGTTGGAGCTTGGTGAAGAGGAACCCTGACCAGGTTCAAGGAGAAGTCGTTGATCTCATTGTAAGTAAACTTTGTGATATTAATAAAAGGAATACCTTTTTTGTCCCACAATATGATGTGTTCAATCTTTATGTTTGATTTATGTTTTATACTGAAATCTAACCCACTAATTCATATATGAGATACATGTTCATAGTTTCTTGTCTGTCTTTTTGTGAATGCAGGTCAGCCTTGGGAGGAGACTTGTAGTCGAGGAGCAATCGAACGCCAAAGGATCAACACCAGACGTGGAGTTTAAGGTAGAGTTACCAGATCTTTTTAATTTGTATTTCTTGTATGAATGCGGGGTATATTCGGGGTAGTCTAAAGAGTAGGAGACTTTTAGACGATTAGATCTGCCTACATGTTGAACCCTAGTATAGTCCATAGGGGGGTTTTATCGCTATAGTAGAGGGGTTCCCAGGCCCAAATTGTCGTGTCTTTTGTTTGATCTTCTGCTCGATTTTCACGGCATATCGGTAGGTCGTGCCCAAGGATGAGATTTCCAAAAACTCCATTTTGGCCTGGATGTATCTATGCAGACCGTTGTGATACTTGAGCACTAGATGTCGCTTAGAATATTTGATACCCATCTTGGTGTGCAAGGTATGGAAGATATTTGTGAACTCGGGCACTGCTTGGTCTCTTTCCTGTCGCAGTGTGGTCCATTTTGTATACAGGTCGTCATAAATTCCAATAGGGTAGTATTGTTCCTTAATAGCATCCCTGAAGAACTTCTAGGTGACCATGACTGTAAATAATGAGAGTTCCTTTGTTCCCATCTACTCACAGAAAGTTTCCCACCAATATTTGATATGGGGAACGACTTTGAGGAGCACAAAAGTAATCTTTTCTCTATTTGAGACGTTATGGAAAAAGAAATACCCTTCTAGAAGATTCAACCATTTGTCTACAACATCTGCATCTATATGACCTTCAAATATAGGAATATCAAAGTTGATTTGTACCTTGAAGGGGGTGGTGCCTTTTTTTGAGGAAGATGCATCACCTATTGGTAGTCGTCGAAGTATTTGCACAAAACTACCCGTCATCTCGTTCGTCTGTTGCATGAGGGATTCTTAGAGAAACATTTTGAAGGGATCTCATGTCTCATCATATTTCTTTTCTCCCGCCATGAGAGGTTGCTTGGCCATGCGAGAGATTTTTTCCTTAAGAGAAAGAAGCTTGAGACCCAACTCTTTGTACCTTGACCTCGTTGGGGACATGCATTAAGAATGACAAGGAGCAGACCGCTTTGATACCACTGATCCATATTTTATGAGAAGAACAAAATGAATACAGATTATTATCAAAATATGCTTAACATAGAATAACAGATATACAATAAAATTGGTTTCCTTTCAATAAGGAAATAAGCTGAAACTGTAAAATGCAGCGGAAAACAAGCTTATTAGAATGGTGGCGGCTTATCTCTGAGAAGAGATGTGACGATTGAGCTCATTTGGTAGAAGATCATTACAATGAGGATCTCAAGGCATTTTTACAATAAACAAGAATGTCAAAAACCCTAGACATCCAAAAACCTAACCCTAGGAAATGAAGCACCAAAAGTCATGTCGGCCCCGTTTGGGTAAGTTAGTACATCAACTTCCTGGGGTGGTAACTTTTGCATACAATGTCCTTTTTAGGTGCATGATAGCTCATTGGAAAGGTCTATCCAAGGACTACACATGTTTACTATGGTGAGCCCTAAAAACGTTGTGTAGGGCCTCAAAACGGCCTCAGAAGTGAAGGACCCGAAAACTAGGAAAAAACTTATGAACTGAAAAACTGCCAAAATGAGCCAATTGAAATAGGTGGGAGGCCACCGACATCCGTCTGGATCAGATCCTCACCAACCTTGTTTCCAAGGTTTATTTTGGACATGAAGTGGTGGCCAAGCTTGCCAAGGCATAGGATTGTTCCAATCCTGTTGGCGATATTGTTGAGAGAAATATGGATTAAATTGTTGAGAGGAGTCTTGAGATATACCTGGATTCCTTGGATGCCAAGGTCTCTTGTGTGCAACAAAACATAACTTCTCTGTATCTCCTTGAGTTTATTGGTAGGCTACTTTGATTCCTGGTAAATAAGTGCATTTTTTTGTAGCATGATTATTTGCACATATACCACAAAGATCAATGTTATCCAAAGGAAATTCTTCTAAAGGGTGCCTATTTTGACACTTCGGACAAAAAATAGTTAATGTTGTATCATCTAACTCTTTCTTTTGCTTAATATTCAATTTATCTAATTGAGAACCAAGTGTACTGAGAATGTATGTTTTAAAAATGTCCAGTAAATTTCCAATTTTTTCTCTACTTACCCTGTCGGTGGCTAATTTGTTGACCCTAGAGATAGAATCCCTAGGTCCCTTACCATATCTGGACTTCCCTCGAGAGATATTCTTGCATAAGTCACAATTTTTTGGACAGATTAGGTGAGAAATATCTCCTATACCCATTAAATTTAATACATCAATCCATTCATCTCTAATTCTTCTAAGTAAAATGACTTTTAAAGTACCCAATTCTAGATGATTTTGTTTTTCTCTTTTGTCAGTATAAGGAAATCTATCTAGATAATCCTCAAGGCTCTCTTCTCTTTTTGTGTCATTTTAAACATTTCTTCTATCATTCATTGATTTTTACAATAGTCATTATATTTTTCAAGGAATGTTTTCCTCATTTCATCCCATGTTTTTATTTCATTTATTCCTAAACCCTATAAACCAACATAATGTAGCATCCTTGAGTGTAGCTAGAAACGTTTTCCTATGGAGCATTTTCCTGTTGAGGAAAATGCTCAATATCCTTGTGAAGGATGTTGTGAGAACTCCTAGAGTAATTGAGAGTTCATAGAGTCCCCATCTATGAGACTCTTGGCCAACCAAGTGCATTAAAGCCTTGGAGGGAACTAGGAAAACCTAAGGGACTGTGTGCAGTGAAGGAGGATCCCATTCCTTAGGTTGTGTAGGTTGTGGGAAAAGAGTTGGTGGATTGGAACTCCTGTTGGAGTAGAAATTGGGTTTGGGGCTACTAAATGTGGAGAGTGGACAAACAAGAGGGATATATCTCCTTGTGGACTCATAGCCTCAGCTCGGGAGTGGCTTGTTGATGAGAGAAAATGAACGAAAAGCCTATGGATGGGAGGAACGTTATGCAACCAATTATTTATTATATGAAATAGATAAGTTCTTTGTTATTTTTATTTTTATTATTATGCTATGTAAATGTTGAATGTTTTTATGTTTGTTTGGTTTTCATGCGTTCATGGTTTTTATTATGATGTTAGTTGCATGAGTTATTTGGCATGTTGCGTGCATGCAGATTTTAACTGGTATCAAAATATGCTAAGTTGTCTTTGTAGTAATGTGGCTCAACTTGGAGGTTGGGTACGTTACATTGATGCATCTGCGTACAACTAGGGGATGGAGTCCCTCTAAAACCCTACCAACTCCCACTRTCCCTTCCAAKCCCTATCTCAACAATTGTTGATTTAGCCTGCTCTTCGATGCCACATGAAAGATGTGTAGGTTTCMTATCCATTATACCCATAGGTTTATGGATTATATTAGCTAAAATTTTATTTATGGATTATTTGTTGTTTTCATTTTTATTTAAAAATGGTGGTARCAAAGTATAGATATAATTCAAAAATTAATGTAGTTTTAGTAGTTTATTTGCTAGAAAAGTTGAAAGTTGATTATAGTTATTTGGGGGTGTTTGTTGCCCAAAATGATGTATTTTGATAACAAATAATTCTGGTTTTTTTTTTTCTATTCGACGAGACATTAATAGTTTCTTTCCTCATAACATTGAAATTTTGATTATAATTATTTGGTATTGTGCTGAGCAATATGACATTGACACAAGAGAAGGTTGATTTTGAAGGGAATAGGGGGAGGGTAAGTTGTAGGAAGGTCCTTACTGTGGATGATTTTTTAGCTTTTGTTTTCTTATTCCATAACATTTTACCCACAAAGAGTTGGAGGGTCATAAGCTAGAGTGATATATGTCACTGACAAATCATGAGAGATATAAATACATCACTTGCAATTTAGGTTCCTTCCTCATTTGCATGTAATGAGATTGTTACCTTCATTGGTGTGAATAAGATGAATTTGAACCCTAAGTTGTTGTATTAGGTTCTAGTTAGATTGACCAGAAAATGTTAGAGAAGCATACATGAGCGCCTCATGTCACTCATACATATTATCCATGCAGATAACATGTAATGAAGTTGGTATGTGGAAACTTTGTTAGCACTATCACTACATTATATGTTAACTATATTCAAAGTGACAAAGGGGAAGCCAAACCACAAAGAGCTCAAAAAAAATAGTATAATAAAATAACTATTCATGACATTTCAAATTTAATTAAGTATTGGTATTATAAAAGATACCTTTCATGTTCTATTTGTTACTAAAACGGACTAAGTAAGTGATCTTATGGCCTCCACAGAGAGATGTGTAACTAGTGTGGAAATCCTTCAAGAAATTTTCTTGAATTCCTTGAGTTAATAATTATCTATCTAATCACCTATATACTCCTGTAGATCACCATTTTACATGATCTCATTTTCTAGGTAACACCCAAAAATTTGATGGAACATATGTCATCATGCAAACATGCCTCGATGGAACTATTCATTAATGTTGATAAATGTCCCTCCACCACAAATCCCAATCCCTAGACTTTTTAAATGTTATTACTCATAAATACTAACAATCAAAATACATTGTTTTTTGAAAAAAATATGTTCATGCACAAAAACATCATATGAAGAATTATAAATAAATAAATATTAATTATCATAATAGGCTAAGACATGCATTGCTCAATTATCGTAAAATTAAAAAACCCCAACTAAAACACTATTCACTAGGTTATAGCTGGTTGCTTTAATAGAAACTTAACCCTTGTCACATATCGTCAATATATGAAGTTATAATGAATAATTACATTCCACCATAATACATTATTTCATTTACTTGCCCAATAAGTCGAAACATCTTTTCAATCCATATAGTTAATGCAACCTCACTTTTGATGTAAAAGGAAATTCTATCTATGCAAGATGTAAAAGGAAATTCTATCTTGCTGGATTTGTTAGATCTCGTGGAATATAAGCATGAGATAACTCATTCTCTAAGGTTGTGTTATTAGTCAATAAGTTAAGATTTCGCATTTGTCCATTCAGCCAAATTATAATATTCCATATAATCAAATTATAATATTGTGTGTAAATGTGTATAATGAAAAATAGGTTAAAAAGAGAAAAGCAAAGAATCAATTTTAATGTTAATCAAATTATAATATTCCATACAATCCAATAATAAGATTGTGTGTAAATGTGTATAATGAAAAATGGGTTAAAAAGAGAAAAGCAAATAATCAATTTTAATTTTAATGTTATGAATTTTAATATGGGAGGCAAAGAATCAATGGAATAAATTATAATATAGTACTTGCGGTGGCTACTCTCTCTCAATCCGATGATCAAGGAAGCCACGCTATAATGTCTATCTTCCCTGAAATTGCGGGCAACGAAACATTATTAGGCCCAAGTCCACAGAGCGCGGCCTCTTCTTCTTCTTCCCTGCAGCAGCACCGCCATCCGATCTCGTTGCTCGCCTTCGACATAATCGTGGCCTCGCTGTGCATAGTCCTCGCGGGTCTCATGCTCTGCGTCTTTTGGCAGCACTATAGACGCAGAGAGACGCCTAAAGGCCGGAGCATCGTGGAAGAGAATTCCTTCCATACTTCTACTGATGTGTAACTTCACCATAATAAATTTTTATACTTTTAATATGTATTTATTTTTCTATTTATTTTTAGTGGGAAGATTTGTTGGTGAAATCTCAATTTTACTTTGTTTAAACGCTGATTTTGAATGTATACATAGATTCAACGTGCTTAAAAATTTCTGAATTTTTATGACATCCAAAATATGTAATTTCAAAGATCTTTCTAAATTTCTTACCAGATTTTAAGCAAAACTGATCGAAAAAAGTGTAAAAAAAAGGTGGAAACATTAAAAGTTTAGAGTATGCCTAGAATTATGTTTTATCTTAAAATACAGAATTATATTTTACATTCTGAAATGAACAATTAAGAAGATTTTATAGAATATAATAATTTAAATGAAATAAAAGTAGTTGTTTTGCATTGTTTCTTTTTTATTATTATTAAAACAATGGAATGTTAARGGTGSTACACCAATCATATTATGGATTATTTTATGTATTTACTTGTTRGAGGTTATAGGTTCAAATTCAAAGAGTAAGATATTTACATCTTTATAGATTAAGTAGTCTAATAATTACATACAGGAAAATTATGTCACAAAAATAATTACAAGATACATAAATATTAGGCATATATAGTGTTTTTTTTKAAGGAATATAAAAAAATCATTACTAAATATTGTTAATGAAAAAAAAAAATCTTGAATAAAACTAAACACCAAACATATTAACGCAACAATTAATTAACTATTATATTAATAAGAAACATCACTCCATTATATAAATATTATYAACAATAACATAATATGTAAATTAATAATATAAAATTAATGTTCAACATTTATATCTTACATGATAGATTTTTGTTAAACAACTAATAAGTAATACATATATGAACCAAACCAAATTAACTCTCATCTCAATGCAGTGCAAGTATAGAGAAAATCCTTGCATAGGTGGGAGCATGAGAAATATAAGTTGAAGCGAAAGAATATAATAAAAATTAAATTTTGGTGATGGTTAAACTCAAAACCTATTATACATGAATATTTAACGAAAGGATCAAAGTTGTAAAAGATATAATCTCAAACAAAATGTCATCTGACAAATCATATATTGAAAAAATGCACATCTATGAGAACGCATTAGTTCTAGGCCTCTTGGTAGACCCATTCCACTAGTAGTTCAAAAAGAAGATCATAGAAGTGCACGGGTTATTATAAAGAAGTAGTCCAATCAAGACTTATAATACTCCTTAATGTTTAGTAGGAATAACTACACACGTTCCCTCACATTTTATCATTGGATCACCTTTTGCGTGTACTTACATAGGATCATTTGATCTCCTTTAGGTTGTAATATTACAATGTTATAGCATGTTTTTTTCCTTTAGTTTTTATTACAAATTAATAGTCCAATCAATATTTAGAAATGTCATTTTTAAACTTATTATGAAGTAATGTATATATGTTTTTGAGGAAAACATAAAGAGCAATAAGGGTGCACACATAGTATATATAAATGTAACTCAAAAACCTTTAACTAAATGTTACTGACCAAATAACTTAACTAATATAAAAATACAAAAAATAAGTTATTTCACATTTTTCGAAAGATCTAAAGTGAATGTGTTAGTATCAGATTTGATTTATTCATTGATACACATGATGGTCTAGGTTATGATGTCAAATTTTAACAACATAAAAGTTGGAGGTGAACATACCAAGCTCTTGGATCGAAAAGAGCTAGCAGATGTTCAAGCAGCATAGAGAAATCAACAGAAAAACCAATCCCTAAGGGCCCAAGGTTAAGTTTCAAGTGCCTGGGCGCTTATCAAGAGCTTAAAAAGGGGTTAATTGTGATTCAGATGAACTTAAGCCCTTTTTCAAACATGGTTATATCATGCGACCGAGGCTTAAGAACCAAGTGCTAGTGAAAGTGTGGGGCTCGATCATCCAATGGTTGTAAGCGAGCATGATCAACAATAGAAAGTAGATGTTGCATCGTGAAAGTGCATGGGAGTTAATACGCATATGGGTGCGACAACGGTTTTGGGAGCCATGTGTTGAAGAATGAGTGGTGTCACCTGATAAGAATACGAAGGGCTAAATCACTATTGTTGGGTCGCGACGATGGTATTCCGTCTTTTTCAATCTACCTATCCACCCACTCGACAGACACCTAACCGCCCACTCAGCACCACATGGAGTCGGCATAGTAGTCCATCTAGGACATTCAGTAGAATCAGAGACAGCTTGGCAAGCCAACAAGGCAACCGTCAGAGTCATTCCAAGGCTACCATGTGTATAAAGGGGGCCCATTAGAGATTCCTGTCACCATATCAAAATCATCTACATGTAGACCAACCTCAGAGCCACCTCAATGCCGACATGAACCAGTATGAAGCTACCACGTGTCCATGGGACCGAGATGACATCACTCAAAATTTTGCGCCTCCACCCAAACTTTCAAAAAAATCAAGCCATTGGGAAGAGAACGCATGTTCATACAAAGACACGAGGAGGGATTCTTTCGGACAAGGGAAAGATATAATGACAACATGCCAAATCATTTGATGGATAAGTTGGATTTTCAACGTGACATTTAGCCTCATGCCTCCTTATCCTCACTAATCATCATGTTGTTACCTATAGCTGACAAAGGATAGTATCCATTGCCCATACACATGCATCCACGCAAGCCCTAGACCTCAGCATATCAAGTCGGGTGTGAAAAATCATTTTTCCCCATCAATTGTCTCCATAAGCATGTTTTGAGCTCTTATAAGAGGAAGCCGAAGAAACAAAGGAAAACCAATATGTGAGTAATCGGTCTTCTAAAGGTGATTTACTCAGATGTCAGTTGTAATTGATGATGACCCACCTGCTCAGTCTCTCCACTTTGAAGAGAACTATCATCCATCTTGGCTACAGACATCGGGAGAGTGTGTTTTGTATTTCGTGAAGGAGAGAGTGTCCTTCTCTGGTATCATTAGAACATATCTGAGAGTCGAAGGACATTTGGGAATCTACCCTAAGGTGCAGTTGTATCAATTGACTAGCTCTTTGCAGAAGATTGACACAGAGGATTCAAAGAGTTGTCCAATGGTACTTTGCATTGATGAGTGGTGGGTGTTGAGAGGAAATGGTTAGGCGTCCTTTCATCCGTCCAACAACCTCAATTGTACATAGGTCGTATTTTTCCATTGCATCAAACAAACATCCAATTGAGCCATCCAAAAGAATCCAGACAAAATCTCAATTGGACAAAGAGAACACACCCCACAACAACATCAACGGGTCAACTTTGGGGGTAAAAAGTTGTTCTTACCAGGTAAAAAAATTGGTTACAAATCTGTTAGAAAACCAGAGGCAATATCAAGATTATGACAAGCAGTATCTGTTTTCAAGAAGCAATATTGGATTAAATGAATAGTTTTCTCACAAATGAAGAGCCTATAAAGAAAGATAAGGAGCTCATTTATCATGTCGACACTTTGGGGAATTTAAGAGTTTCTTACAACCAAATTTGTTTGATCACCATCCTCGGGAATTAACAGATAATTGAGGCTACATACATCATGGTATTCATCCCCTGTGTTATGTTTCAGTCTTTCTTTTCTCTTTTTGTGCATGTGCTCTTTTAAAAGCCACCCCTCTCATTTTTGGATTGTTGTATCAAATGTCCATTAATAAAAGATCAAGTAGCAAGTTATATGACATGTTCAATGTTATTGTGTGTAGTATGCTTACGATAGTGAAGTGATTTCCTCTTAACAAATGACCACTTCTTGTCATTTCTCAATATGTTTAATGATGTGTAGAGGGAACCTCCATGGATTTAGATATTTGAATATGTAATTGTTTGATGCATGTTTTAATGATCTGTTATATGTGTTAGAACTGTTGAATTCTTAATTTTTCAACATGTTATTCTATTTCCGTAAGATATAAGATTCATTCTCTATAGTGCCTTATATTCTTCTCTTGTATTTCCTATAACCCGTCATTTCCCCCACTCTTAAAATCAAATTTTCTGAAACACTCGTGAACAAATTCCTTATGGAGTTGAAGGTTTTAAATATTTGGACTTAGAATGTTTGAGGACCAAGAGTTTTATAAGAGAGAGAGACAAACTTACCCAAATTTTGCATGATTTTATTTACCGCATGCATGGCATTAAGGCTCACACTGAATCTTATCCCTCGAGGTGCATTGACATCATTCCATTGACATCCTATAACATCTTGAGGGATAGCATCCAAAATGGAACCATCGTCGGGGAACGAAATTTGAAGATATTTTTCCCGAGGGTATGACATTGCAAGCTCTAATTATTGATGGTGAAACAGGTTTCAGACATCTGGTTGTTAGTTTTTCACCTGGCGACTCCACAAAAGTTAGATATGGCATCTAACAAAAGATACACCAGAAGAAACCCAGATCCTAAGAAGACTCTAGTATACTCAGTTCCAGAGAAGCTTGTGACTTGGAGAAACATCAAAGAATGCCAAATCTCTTCAGCTTCAGGTAACCCTAATCTAGAAATGTCTCCTTCTATTATTCATAGAGGTCGAGAATCTTTCGAGCTAGTTGATATACCCGTTAATTCATATCTTTCTTCGAAGTTTTCTCATGAACCCTTAATAGATATATAGAATTCGCCCATACAATTTTTTCAAGAAGCGAGTTCTTCCCTTAAAGCCTTCTTAAAAATCCATGTAAACCCTTTATCCTTCAAAGTCAATAACCACATCCTGTAAAACCTTATGGACAACTTAGGATGAGGAAGAGCGGGGTGGAATCAATATCCCCCACCACCTTTAAATCATTGGGTCATTACTAGATTTGGACTATCAAATCTATCTATACATGTTCACAATCTCCCTCAAAACTATTTGAATCTATTTCCCAAATACGATGGTGAACCAACTCATTATGTTGAAGAACACCTAGAAGCCCTCCAGGACTTCACTGACAATCTGCTCGTGGAGCATAATGATTTCTTCATGAGACTATTTGTTCAAAACTTAGAGGGAGATGTTCGGAAGTGGTTTAGAGAGCTTCTTATATCCTCAATAGATAGCTCTTGTGTCTAAATTTCTGAAACAATGGGGGGGAAAGAGATATAATATATATTACCTAAGTAAATTTGGCTCACTTAAGAAGAGAGCCAATGAGCCTGTTGTTGACTTTAACAAAAGATTTAACAAGTTATACAACAAGATCCCTAGAGACATAAAGCCTTCACAATGAGCATATAAAGTCACATATGTTGGAGCTTTTGATGCGGACTTTGTCATAGTATTAAGAGAAAGAAGGGATCCAACTCTATTGATAGTGCAGGACGATGCAATAGACATTGAAGGAAATATGATTGCATCATGTAAAATGAAACAAAATCCATATCAAGTAGAAATAAAGAAGTCTAAAGAGGACTTTGGTCTATCTAACCTAACCAAATTTTCTCATGAAGCTAGGATGGATGAAATGTCTAGACTAATTAGAAACCTGAAAAATAAAATGTCAAGGTTTGAAATAGAGAATGGCACCATAAACAAATATCCTCAAGAATGAGGAGCGAGGAACCCTAATCATTTCAGAAAACCTTTTAATCCTCAACTCATGAGGAGAGAAAAAAGAAATGAAGAATAGCCCATCCAACCCCCTGTTAGAGCCAACAATGAAAATAGGAAGTAATGGATGAGGAGTATGTTGAGAATCCAAAGGAAATACACCTACTACAAGGGGAAAATAATTTCATGCACCTAACCCAATATGATTATGAAGAATCCTTAAACATCGAGAAACATATCCCTACAAGTGAATCAAACAAAGAATTTTTGTCCTCTGCTTAATATAGGATGTTTGTGGATGCATTATAGGCTGAGATGCATAAGAAGTATGATCTCAAACCTAAATAGAAGGAAACCAACCAAGGTAGTCATCCCCAGCCTAAGAATACTAACCCAAGTCTTTCTATGAATAAAGTCAAAGAACTAAATAATATTCCCAAGGCTAATGAGGCTAGGGAACCTTCAAATATGTAAAGGGAAGTTAAGGAACTTGAGGAATCAATTCTACCTTTTAACATTGAAAAAGAATTGTCCAAAATCAAGATTCTTGTCCCACTGGTGGATTGGCTAAAAATCCTTCATATTACAGGAAGATTGAGAAATTCGTACAAGGAAAAGGATCAACAAGCCCTCTCGATATTCTAAATCTACAAGATGAGTTCCCCACTATAGTTCTTGGCCCTCACATAGACAAAAAAGAAGAATTTGTTGCAACTTTCTATGTGACATTGAATATCCATGACATAATGCTCCACAATTGTGTGTTTGACTCTAGAGCATCACATAACCTTATGCCAAAAGTAGTCATGGAGAAGTTGGGACTGGAAATAACTGGGCCATATCATGACCTCTATTCTTTTGATGCCAAAAAAGTGAAATGTGATGGGATGATCAAAGACATGGTAGTTACTTTGGCTCAGCTACCTGTCAAAAGCATTATGATGGACGTAGTGGTGTTTGATGTGCCCTGAAACTATGGCATCCTACTATCAAGAACATGGGCACAAAAGCTGGGAGGTACAATGCAAATGGATATGAATTATGCCACTGTACCAGTTTTTGGAGGAAAAAATAGGAGGTTATACAGAGAAACAAAGTTTTTGTATGTGCTCAGTGACCAAAACCATCTTGTAAACCACCCTATATATGTTGTTGATGAAGACCTTGGTTGTTTCATCCTCGCATTCATTGAAGAATACAAGGAAGTTCTAAACCCTAAAAATCATGTTGTAAGCTCTGTTGAAGAAGTAAATGGTATATGGAAATTTTATTTCAATGGGGCCTATTCAAAAGAAGGAGTGGGAGATGGTGTAGTACTCATTTATCCTAACAAAGAATAATTTCTCCTATCCTACAAACTAGATATCGAGGCCACCAACAATGTAGCCAAATACGGGGCCCTAATTCTAGGCTTGGAGGCAGCAATAAAAATGCAAATTACTGAGCTAGTGGTGTAGAAAATCAAAGGTCATTATCACATGACACATCCTTGGATGAGGGCATATAGAAATCAAGTATGGGATTTGATTGATAATTTTTATGAATCTTTTAATATTACTGCTATTTCAAGAGAAATTAATCAGTAGGTTGATTCCTTAGCAGTGGAAGCTAGTACCTTTAAAACACTTGATGTTCCTCAAATGAAATATGAAATATAGATGAGGTATAGAACATCTATCTCTGATAATATCAAATACTGGAAAGTGTTTGAAGATGACCAGCAGATCAAAAAGTTCATGGAGGTGATAGATGAGTTTGCAAATACTCATATTGATTCAGATGATCAAGAAGATTCTAAATAGATGGATGAGGAAGAAATTGAAATCACTCGTGAATTTAGTGACTATATGGCTAAGCATAAGGTCCTTCAACTCAAGAATAACTTTATTCCCAAAAGGCTAGTACCATTGGAGAAGTTGTTTGATAGAAATGATGTACCTGTGAAGCCTACAATTCTTACCAAAGATGACAACACTAAAGAATGCAACATTGGGACAGAAAAGGATCCCAAATACACAAAGTTATCCAAGGAAATCCCTAGTGAACATAAGGAAAAATATCTACATATATTCAAGGAGTACATGAGTGTTTTTTCCTAGAAATATGAAGACTTAAAGACTTATGATACCAACATCATACAACATATAATACCACTCAAGCCTATTACTAGGACTTTTAGGAAGAAACTAAGGAAATTCAATCCTCTCTTGATGCCTACTATAGAGAAAGAGGTGAGAAAATTGCTAGATGATCAGATCATAATTCTCCTTAGATATTCGGAATGGGTGGAAAATTTAGTTCCAGTCAGGAAAAAGAATGGAGAGATAAGGCTCTGTGTAGACTTCAGGAACCTAAGAAAATTATCTTTGAAGGATAATTACCCTTTTCCTAATATGCATCACATATTGAAAAAAGTAGTGGGAGAAAACAAAATTTCTATGATGGATGGTTTATTGGGATACAACCAAGTGGCTATGCATCCTCAAGATAGGGAAAATACATCCTTCACAACACCATGGGGAAATTTCATGTCTGATAAAATGCCTTTTGGTTTTATTAATGAAGGAGATACATTCCAAAGAACCATTAACATAGCTTTGTGGGAGAGAAATATAGATTCATCATTATATACCTTGATGACATGATTGTTTTCTCAAAGGCAGATGAGGATCACATCAGAAATCTAAGGTAGAATTTTGTAAAGTGTAGGAAATTCGACCTATCCTTAAATCCTAAGAATTCGTATTTTTATATGAAAGAAGGAAAGATACTTGGCCATATAATATATAAATAAGGGGTGAAGATAGATCCAGAAAGGGTTGAGGCTATCAAAAAAATTTCCCTTCCTAGAAATAAGAAAGAAATAAAGTTGTTCCTAGGAAAAATCAATTTTGTAAGGAGGTTTGCCCCAAATTTTGTTGAAATGGTAAAGCACATCAAAAACATGTTGAGAAAGGACCATGAAGTAAAATGGACTACTAAGGCTAAAGATTCTTTTCAGAAAATCAAAGAGGCATTAGGAGAGTCTCCAATGTTAGTTAGCCCAAACTATGACAAAGAGTTCATTGTCTTCTCTTTTGCTTCATAACATACCATAGATGTTGTAATTTTACAAAAAAATGAAGAAAACCAGGAGCATCCTATAGCCTTTAGTAGGGATTTAAGAGATGTTGAGTTACGATATAATAACCTAGAGAAACAAGTGTACTCCTTAGTCAAGGCATTGAAATCTTTCAGAGATTATATATTGCACTCAAAAATATTTTCCTATGTACCTACTAGCGCAATAAAGGATATTCTTACACAGCCTAATAGTGAAGGGAAAAGGGGTAAATGGTTTCCCAAACTTAAACAATATGATTTGGAGATCAACCCCACTAAGATGATAAAGGGACAAGGACTTGCTAAACTACTGGCTGAAACATACTGCAGGGCCCTTGATATAAATTATTTATCAGTAAACATCATAGCAGTAAAACAAGAAGAATATGAAACACAAGAACCATCTTTGAAGGTAAGCCCTAAATTTTCTCAATCTGAGTGGTACAAGGATGTAATTTTTCACCTACATAACTTAAGCTGCCAACCCTCATGGGACAAAGAAAAGGAAAGACCTATTAAAATCAAGGCTATAAAGTATTTCATTTTAGGAGAGAATTTGTTTTGGAAGGATCTAAGAGGAATATTGTTGAATTTCCTTATTGAATAAGAAACTAAGGAAATCATAAGTGAGTCTCACAAGAGAGTGTGTGGAGGGCACCATGCCTGGAGAGACAATGCATACAAGATCCTCAGGGTTGGATATTACTGGCCTTCCCTATTTTTTGATGTAAAACACATAGTTAGAGAATTTGTAGAGTTCCAAATGTTTGCAGGAAAGCAAAAGTTGCAGGCCCTCCCACTCATGCTTGTTAAAGGAGAGGCACATTTTCAACAATGGGGTTTCGATTTCATTGGTGAAATAAACCTGAATTCAAGTGGGAAACATAATTGAACCCTAAAAACCACTAAATACTTCATCAAATGGGTAGAATCCATCCCCACAAGGGAAACAACTCACACAATTATCATCAAATTCCTTGAGGAGAACATTTTGGCAAAATTTGGGTGCCAAAGAAAGATCATAACTAATAATTCCCAAGCAATTAAATCTTCCAAGTTATTGCAATTTTTCCAAAATTACAACATAGGGCTTGGACACTCTACTACTTATTATCCCTAAGAAAATGGCTTGGCATATTCCTTAAATAAAAACCTCATCAAGATAATCAAGAAGATGTTGTCCCAAAATAAGAAAGCATGGGATTCTCACTTGAAGTATGCAGTTTGTGTAGAAAAAGTAAGCATAAAGAAGTCTATTATAACTTCTCCTTTATAGTTGGTGTATGGGTTAGAAGCCATTTTTCCTATCCAACTTAGTCTCCCTGTGATGAAGCTTTTACAAGAGGAGAAGTTAGAACTTGATGACATGTAGAGAAGAATCATCCAATTGATTGAAGTTCAATGGGTAAGAGACTTGGTTTAGATAAATTCCCAAGTCCAAAAAGAAAGAATGAAATTTTTTTTTACCAGAGGACCAAGGAAAGAAATTTCAAGGTAGGAGACCTAGTACTAAAGTGGGATACTAGAAGAGAAGCAAAGGGAAAACATGGGAAGTTCGACAATCTTTGGCTCGGGGCCTTCCAAGTCATTACAAGTCAAGATAACAACACATATGAACTAGCTCAGTTGGATGGAGAGTTATTTGGGGCTCTTGTGAATGGGAGGTTCGTCAATAATTTCTTGCAGTACTGAATGTTGCATATCTTTTCACCCTATACATAAATGAATTATTTTCCATTCATGTTCATGTATTTTTTAATTTTACTTCATTCACCATTAATTACACAAGAAAATGGATAGGGATCTAACATTGTAAGTTGTTGAGCAATTTTGTTTCACCTATCATATTAGTTTTCAGGTGCATGGGGGGGCTCTTATTTTAACACAGACTTCATAACCCAATAGAAGAAGGCACTTGGTTTATGTTTCTTAGAACACCACAGGGGTATGTTATTCCTATTGGAGCCAATGTTAGTACCATATTTGATCTAGTCATTGATATGCATGTTTATCCAGGTTATGAGGCCAAACTTTAACAATATAGAAGTTGGAGGTGAACTTATAGAGCTCCTGGACCGAAAAGAGCTAGCAGACGTTCAAGTGCCCTAGATAAATAAACAAAAAAAAATCCCTAAGGGCCTAAGGTTAAGTTTCAAGTGCATGGGCACTTATCGGGAGCTTAAAAAGGGGCTAATCATGTTTCAAATGAACTTAAGCCATTTTTCAAACATGGTTATGTTGCATGACCAAGGCTTAAGAACCAAGCGCTAGAGAAAGTAGAGGGCCCGATCATCCAATGGTTGTAAGTGATCCTGATCAACGATAGAAAGTAGATTCATTTTGAAAGTGCACATGAGTTAACGCATGTATGGGGTGAAAAAACAATTTTGGGAGCCACATGTTGAAGAATGAGTGGTATCATCTGACAAGAATATAGAGGGATAAACCACTATCATTGGGTTGCAATAGAGATATTACGATTTTTCCAAGTCACCTATCTGCCCACTCAGCACACACCTAACCACCCACTTAGCACCACATGGAGTTGACGTACAAATCTACCTAAGATACTAAGGAGAATCAGGGACATCTTGGCAAGCCAATAGGGCACCCGTCAGAGTCAATCTGAGGATTCCACATGTATAAACAGGGTCCACTGGGGGATTCTGGTCACCATATCAGACTCAGCTACAAGTATACCAAACTCAAAGCCACCATAACTAACATGGACCAGTATGAATTTGCCACGTGTCCATGGGACCGTGATGAAATCAGCATGAAGTCACTCAAAGTTGCGTGCCTCTGCCTAAACTTTCAAAAAAAACAATCCATTGGGAAGAGAACATGTTTTCACACAAAGACACGAGGAAGGATTCTTTGGGATGAACGAAATATATAATGATGACGTGCCAAATCACTTGATGGATAAGAGGGATTTTCAACATGACATTTGGCCTTACACCCCCATATCCCCTCTAATCATCATGGTGTTACGTGCAGCTGACAGAGGATAGTAAGAATTTCCCATACATGTGCAGCCACACAAGCCTTGGATATCATCATATCAGGTCGGGTGCGACAAATCATTTCTCCCCATCAGTTATCTCCATAATCATGTCTCAAGATATTAGAAGAGGAAGCTGAAGAAACAAAGGAAAACCAATTTGCGAGTAATTTTTATTCTAAAGGTGATTTACTAAGATACAAGGTGTAATATATGATGACCCACCTGCTCATTCTCTCCACTTTGAAAAGAGCTATCATCCATCTTGGCTACATAAGTAAAGAGAGTGTGTTTTTCATTTCGAAAAGGAGAGAGTGTCCTTCTCTGTTATAATTGGCACATATTTGAGAACTGGAGGACATTCAGGATTATACCCTAAGGTGCAGTTGTATAAATTAACTAGCTCTTCGTAGAATCTTGAGACAGAGGATTCAAAGAGTTGGCCAATGGTACTTTGCATTGATGAGTGGTGGGTGCTGAGAGGAAATGGTTAGATGTCCTTTCAGCTAGCCAATGACCTCAATTCTCCTGAGGTTGTATTGGTCCAGCGCAACAGATAGAGTTTTAATTGAGCCATCCAAAAGAATCCATGCAGAGGATGAGTTGGAAAAAGAGAACACACCCCACAACAGCATCAACAGGTCAAATTTGGGGGTAAAAGCTTATTTTTTCCAGGTAAATAAACTGGTTACAAATCAATTAGAAAACCATAGGCAATATCAAGATTATGACAAGAAATATCTATTTTTAAGAAGTAGTATTGGATAAAATGAATGGTTTTCTCACAAATGAAGAGCCTATAAAGCAAGATAAGGAGCTCATTTCTTGAGTTGGCACTTTGGGAATTTAAGAGTTTCTTACAACCAGAGTTGTTTGATCACCATCCTCAGGCACATATAGATAATTAAGGTTGCAGGATTCATGAGATGCAACCCCTGCGTTATGTTTCAGTTTGTGTTTTCTCTTTTTGTGCATGTCTCTTGTGAAAGCCACCCCTCTCATGTTTGGCTTCTTGTATCAGATCTTCATTAATAAAATCTCAAGAATCAAGTTATATGACATGTTCAGTGTTACTATGTGTTGTATGCTTATTATAGTGAGTAATTTCCTCTTAACAAATGACCGCTTCTTGTCATTTCTTCGTATTTTTAATGATGTGCAGAGGGTACCTTCATGGATTTAGATATCTGAATATGTAACAGTTTGATGCATGTTTTAGCGATTTTTTATATGTGTTAGAATTGATGAATTCTTAATTTCTCAACACGTTATTCTATGTCCATAAGATATAAGATTCATTATTTGTAGTTCCTTATATTATTATCTAGTATTTCTTCTAACCCACCATTTCCCCCACTCTTAAAATCAAATTGTATGAAAACTCATGGACAAATGCCTTGTGGAGTTGAAGGTTTTAAATATATGGACTGAGATTGTTTGAGGACCGAGATTTTTATAACAGAGAGATAAAAACTTACCCAAATTTTGCATGATTTTATTTACTAGAAGTATGGATTTAAGGCTCACCCTAAGTATTATCCCCGAGGTGCCTTGACATCATTCCATTGACATCCTAAAACGTATCAAGGGATAACATAATGAATAATAATCATCTTTGAAGCAACAACATCCTTTTACAATACAGAAAATGCACAATATGAGATGCCTAGTCAAATGAATCTTTTATATTTATATATAGGAGATAAATATGGCATGATGTATCCTACACTCTAATATAACCTAACTATAACTAATATAATAATAATAATAATAAATGAGGTATATTACCCTAACATGTTCCTTTTCACTCTCAGGAAAAACATGTAATTGATTTGACACCCAGTGCTCCTCTACTTAACGACTCGGTACAGAAATTCTCTCTTTTGGAAAGAAAGAAGATCAAATGCTAGATTCAAGCATGAATATGAAAGGGCCAAATTCAACCAATATTTTCACCTTGAAAGATCTTGATTGTGTTAGTTTAAAAGAATGACAAGCCATGGCGAATCTGTATTGATTACAAGGAAAATCATAATCAATAATTGTTTTCCAATGGACCCCGAGATTTATGATCTTATCATTCAACTCAAGGGAAATAATATTTTCAATAATATTGATATGAAGTTCAGCTACCACCAAGTGAAAATAGAGAAAAATAATGTGTGGAAGACAACTTTCAAGTCTAAATAATTTCTCTTTGAGTGGTTGGTGATTCTTTTTAGCTTAACTAATGCCACATCAATGGTCAACAGATTGAAGGTGATATATTTTGTTCATTCACTAATGCCTTTGTCATCGTATATTTGGATGATATCCTCATCTTCAATAGAACCCGGGAATAGCATTTGAAGCACTTTTAACATGTATTAAGCACCTTGCAACAACACAAGTCGTTGAAAGAATAATTGTTGAAATATTAGTTGTTGAAACATTGGTTGTCATTGAATTGTTGAAAGATTGGTTGTCATTGATGTCAACCCTTGAATAGGAAGTTAACAATTTGTGTGTCAAGGTAAGGGAGATGTAAATAGTATTCAACAACTTGCATGTCAGTTGCATGTTAAAGTAACTATATGTTGGTTTTGGAGCCTGGTTATCTTCCTGATTCAGAGGTCCTTGCTTTCAGCCGTGTTTATACCCCATGAAGTATTTACGCCCCAGAAGTATGTACACTCTTCCACGCGGGGGAGTGCAGAGGGGGGGTACCCCCTTTGTGGGGTTCGGGGGGCCTATCCCCCCGCTGGGGGCAAGCGGGCCCCCAGCAGGGGTTCATGGGCGAATCCCCTGAAGCAAAAATTGCCTTATAAAAGTATATTGTAATTTCATTGTAAATCTGGACCATTCATTATAAGGTCGCAGATCTAACGGTAGAGATTATGTTAGGGTTTTTTGCCCTATAAGGCAACCCTCTTTTATGAGGTAAATGTATTGCGGCTATGGTTGATGGTGAATATTGTATTCTGAGAGAGGAGACTGTGAGAGAAAGAAGAGGAAGTTACAACGGGTTTTGCTATAGGTTGTATCCCTTCATTTGCTGGATAATAATAAAGGAAGGACCTGGAAATTTCTCTAGTGGACGTAGCCCACACTGGGTGAACCACGTAAATTTGTGTCTCTCTTGTATTGTGTGTCTTCTGTGTTTTGTTTCTGCATTTGTTTTATTTTATTGCTCCGCGGTCCTGTTTTTCTAACAACTAGTATCAGAGCATAAGGTAACTCACAGGAAAAGAGGGTTCCTGGTTCGAGTGGGAGAAATGTCGGAAGATGGAAAGTTTAGGGTCGAGAAATTTAATGGCCAAAACTACCAGTTATGGAAGATGCAGATGGAAGACTATTTATATCAAAAGGATCTATTCCTACCATTGAGCGGACTAGCAAAGAAGTCGGTGGCCATGAAGGATGAAGAATGGGAGATTCTTGATAGAAAGGCTCTAGGAACGATACGGCTGAGCCTGGCAGCGTCGGTGGCTTTCAATATTTCGAAAGAAAAGACAATGAAGGGTTTGATGGACGCGTTGGCCAAATTGTATGAAAAACCCTCAGCGTCGAATAAGGTATTTTTAATGAAGAGATTATTTAATATGAAGATGTCAGAAGGTGGGTCTGTTGCAGATCATTTAAATGAATTTAATACGGTTACTAATCAACTAAGTTCTGTAAAAGTGGACTTTGATGATGAGGTTAG